>JACBWV010000099.1:969081-1176581 GCA_013435795.1 Chlamydomonas sp. ICE-L
GGAATGGAAGTCCTTCCGTCCTTCCTTCCTTCCTTCCCTTCCTTCCTCATCCTTCCGTCTCCTTCCTTCCTTTCCTTCCTTCCTCCTTCCCTTCAGTCCTTCCTTTACTGCACCTCCGTCCATTCGCCGCTTCACTTCCTTCCTCCTCCTTCCTTCCTTCCTTCCTTCCTTCCTTTCCTTTTCAGTCCGTCCTTCCTTTCCTTCCTTCCTTCAGTCCTTCAGTCCTTCCTTCCTTCCTTCCTTCCTCCCTTCCTCCCTTCCTTCGTTACGCCCAATCCGCCGAAAGGTATCAACGCCCTGGGCACACCAGACGCTACTGCACCCACGGAGGTAGACTTCCCTGGATCGGCATGTAGCTGCGCATCACTTGCTCCCACGACGATGGAGGCGGACTTCCCTAGATCTCGGTTTTGCCCCAAATCGGGGAGATCAGCAGACGTCTCCGTGCTACAAATAATAGTTGCAGCGAAACAAAGACAATCTTGGTGTGGAAGCAATAGAAGTCTCACAACGCAGAGATTGTACGTGCTGTTGTATTTTTGTGTCACGCTGCATACGTGGATTTCGGGGGAATTGCTGATGTGTCACCCGGAAAGCCGCGAAGACTTCCAGATGGGGGTCGACCCCCATCTGGAAGTCTTCGCGGCAATACCTGTTTTTCGCTCGTTTCTGCCTTGAAACCGTCGCTTTTTCAAATAATACGAAATATTTAAATATATCCCCGGGATTGCAAATCGCCGACCTGTCGCCTACCTGGATCGCCGGAAAGAGCCCCGAGGAGACCCCGAATACCCCTGTGGAAACAAAAAATGCTGACCTGGCCCCCCTTAGGGTTAACTTGGGAGTTCGCGGCAAGGGAAAAGTCTCTGTGGAAACACGCCCATACTCTCCGAAATTCCGGTATGCGTCCGAGACGTTGTTCTCAGGTGCCGGGCAGCTCCGTGTGTGGTGTTTGTGACTGTCTACCGGTCTATAGATAGCGCATAATAAGGAGTTAAGGACTTAAGGAGGCATGTCACATGAACTGGAATGGAAGCATACAAGGTCAAGAGCAATGATCACGAGGGGCACTTGGCAGTTTTGTTTTGTCCAGCTTTCTGTACGTCAAATTGGGTAGCAAAAGGTGCGACTCAAGCCTGATTCCAGGACTTTGGGTTGTCACGTTCTGAGCTCGAAGCGCCCCTGATTTGTAGGGGGGTCTGAAGGGTGGGGAGGGGGGAAGCTAGTCCCGAGCAGAGACCTCTCTGGTCCCGAGTGCGCCAGTCCCGATTGAGCCAGTCCCGAGTGAATATCTGCACATCAGATCTCCTGTTCGAACGCACGAGGCTTACCATTTGAATTCAAGCCCACAGTTATATAATTTAAGGGGAAGCTGCCGGCCTCGGACTTCGCATATCAGCGACACCCTAGATCACTCTGTTTCATTTTTGGCGGAGCCCCCTCTTCAAGAAGGCGGGAGCGGGGTACTACATTTTGTCAAATTGGTCAGCGCTTAAAGCGCACAAACGTCAAATTGGTCAGCGCTCTGTAGTGCAAAAATCGCAATAACTGCGCGCTGCACCCACAGGGGGGAGAAAAATCTGCGCGAAACGCGCAGTGGGGCTCAAAAAGTGTGCGCGGAATCGCGCTGCCGCGCGCGCTGTGTAGTAGCCTGGGCAGGAGCCCCCATGTTTACCCATTTGTCCGTTTGTCCGACCGAAAATTGAACATTGAAGCCTGGCACGTCATCCAACGGTCGCGTGACCAACTCGCTTCGGTCAGCTCCATCTCTGGTTGCCACCTTTCGTTCCGTTGCCAATACACTCCGCCAATTTCCCGTGTCGCTTGCGACGCTGCATAGTACATGTCTTTCGAATTGTGTTTTCTCTTGACACCACCTCTCTTTCCATAGCGTTCTCCTTTGCCATGCGCCTCCTCCTCCCATCTTTCTTCCTACTATTTTGATCGGACGGCGAAACTGTTCCTTCTGTCAACCACGCGCGCCCACGTCCCCGTCATCATCATCATCGTGCCAGTCAGCTCGTAATGTTAGCATTAATAGCAGTATGTATAGCGAAAGGGCGGATGTGGTCAGTTACTAGGGTCGTAAGCTGGTGGTGCGAGATGTCGAGGGAGGGAGGCTGATTTAAATTAGCTAGTACCGGAGCTAGCCACTCGGATGCAAGATGCAAGGTTGCAAACAATTATTTCTTCAGCTCGTGCACGCGCAGCAGCAGGATTTCCGAGATAAGGCTGTCCGAGGCCAGCAGCTTCCCCTTTGAACTGTGGGCTTGAATTCAAACGGTAAGCCACGTGCGTTCGAACAGGAGATCTGATGTGCAGATATTCACTCGGGACTAGCTTCCCCTCTCAGGGGGGTGGATCCCCCCAGAATTATTTGTAGGGGGCCCTCAAGGAAACACGCAATTTGCACATGTGATGGATGACATATATTACACACGTTTGTAACAATAACAACCCATTTTGGCCTAGATGAGGTAGGTGAAGTGCTTTTTTGTGAGCTTGCAGCTGGTTTGTGAGAGCTTTTATAGTGACTGGCTTTTTCAGCTCCAGGCCATACATGGCCATCGGCCAAGCCTTATCTTGGCTCATTCCCAACAAACCTCAATTTCTCAGAGTTAAGTAGTCCAACAGAGAGTCTCAAGTGGCGCGCTCACCATGATCTGGTCTCTTCCCAGTTTCAAAAAAAGAACTCATATGGTGCTGATTAAGAAGATGAACGGTACCCACTGATTTGGGTGGATAGTAGTTCGCTGCAAATGCTGGTGTTACCGCCGAAGACTAGGAGCAGCCTTAAAGGCTTTAGCCATGTAGACATGTTCAAGTTAAAGTTGATAGTGCGCTGCACAAATCAGATATCTTCTCTTAGTAGCATTTTTCATTGGTGGTCGGCCATTTAGCCATAGTCAAGTGCAAGCAATCGGGCTTCCCCCTATCAACCTCACGCCCCAGTAATGAGGCTCACTATCTATATATGTATTTAGAGCTGCTTGTTTTTCGTGTTTCTTCGTATCAGCCCCTTCTGAATAAAGGCTGGACAGGTCCTTTCAGCCTATCTGGCTACCCCTGAATTGTTGGGGCAGGTATTTTTAGCCTATTTGGCACGCCCCTTGAGCTAACCCTCGGGATTGAATACTAACTGCTAGTCAATATTTTTGAAAACAAAAATCCCATAGAACTACACAGCTCAAAGAACCGCTCATGAGTACTTGTTGATAGGTCCTTGGTGGGTAGGAGAGGTAGCAGCCGTTATCATTTTGACCCGCCTAGGGCCTTGCTGGGTGGAACCGGAATGAACGTCTCCCTCACCCCCAATATCCATACATTCCTTCGCGTGTTCCTGTTGAGAGGTCCTTGGCTGGTAGGAGAGCTAGCGGCCACCGGGGGTGAAGTGAATGTGCTTGGGCCAGCTCTGGGCTCCGGCTGATGGGTCCCTGGCTGGTAGGATAGGACATCTAGCGGCCACTAGGGGTGAAGAGAATTTGCTTGGGCCTGCACTGGGCTTCTGCTGGTAGCCCCTTGCTTGGCTGGTAGGCAGGAGAGCTAGCGGCCACCAGGAGTGAGGTGAATGTGCTTGGGCCATCACTGGGCTCTTGCTGATAGGTCCCTGGCTGGTACGATAGGACAGCTAGCGTCCATAATATAGATTGTCTGGGGCCTGGTTTGGCGTAACCGGTATGAACGCCTCCCTTACCCCCGATATCCAGCCGAGGTTCTCCCTCCCATGGGATAAGGCATCGTGCCAGATGTCCTTGCCCCCGGGGCTGAAGGAAATGTGCTTGAGCCAGCACTGGCGGAACCTCTCAAGCTCAGGGCAGCCCCCAGGGTCGCTGCACCATGTCCACCCATTGCACCACTGCAGTCATACGATCATGATGGTGGTGGTAGTGATGGTGATGGTGGTGATGATGATGGTGGTGGTGATGGTGGTTGAGCAGCCATACGATTATGGTGGTGGTGGTGGTGATGGTGGTGGTGCATCCAAACGATTCAGGTGGTGATGATGGTGGTGGTGGTGATGGTGGTGGTGCAGCCATACGATTATGGTGGTGGTGGTGATGGTGGTTGTCAGCAATGCGATTATGGTGGTGATGGTGGTGGTGGTGGTGGTGGTGATGATGATGGTGATGAGTATGCTATGGTGATGGCGATGGTGGTGACGGTGATGGTGGTGATGATGATGGTGGCGGCGGCGGTGGTGGTACAGCCATACAGGCGGGTTGAAATAAATGATCATTGCGTATATCTGATCAGGTCTGATCTAGAAGGATATTCATTGTTTGGCCAAGTCCCGTCAGCCTAATTGGTTAGCCTTGGACTGTAACATACATGCACATACTGTGTTGTTGGCTCATGTGGCACCAACAACATCACAACATGAACCAACACCATGACCATCCACCACCATCCACCTCCACCTCCACGATAACAACATTCACCACCACCACCACTACCTCCACAACAGCGATATGAACCGCCACCATCATCACATGAACCATCACCACCACCACCACTACCTCCACCACCATGCACCACCACCTCCACAACAACAACATTCACCACAACCTTCACCTCGACAACAGCAACATTCACCACCACCACCACCACCTCCACAACAACAACATTCACCACTAGAGGTGAAGGTAAAAACCTAAACCCTAAACCCTAAAACCTAAACCCTGAACCCTAAAGCTGATTAAGAAGATGAACGGTACCCACTGATTTGGGTGGATAGTAGTTCGCTGCAAATGCTGGTGTTACCGCCGAAGACTAGGAGCAGCCTTAAAGGCTTTAGCCATGTAGACATGTTCAAGTTAAAGTTGATAGTGCGCTGCACAAATCAGATATCTTCTCTTAGTAGCATTTTTCATTGGTGGTCGGCCATTTAGCCATAGTCAAGTGCAAGCAATCGGGCTTCCCCCTATCAACCTCACGCCCCAGTAATGAGGCTCACTATCTATATATGTATTTAGAGCTGCTTGTTTTTCGTGTTTCTTCGTATCAGCCCCTTCTGAATAAAGGCTGGACAGGTCCTTTCAGCCTATCTGGCTACCCCTGAATTGTTGGGGCAGGTATTTTTAGCCTATTTGGCACGCCCCTTGAGCTAACCCTCGGGATTGAATACTAACTGCTAGTCAATATTTTTGAAAACAAAAATCCCATAGAACTACACAGCTCAAAGAACCGCTCATGAGTACTTGTTGATAGGTCCTTGGTGGGTAGGAGAGGTAGCAGCCGTTATCATTTTGACCGCCTAGGGCCTTGCTGGGTGGAACCGGAATGAACGTCTCCCTCACCCCCAATATCCATACATTCCTTCGCGTGTTCCTGTTGAGAGGTCCTTGGCTGGTAGGAGAGCTAGCGGCCACCGGGGGTGAAGTGAATGTGCTTGGGCCAGCTCTGGGCTCCGGCTGATGGGTCCCTGGCTGGTAGGATAGGACATCTAGCGGCCACTAGGGGTGAAGAGAATTTGCTTGGGCCTGCACTGGGCTTCTGCTGGTAGCCCCTTGCTTGGCTGGTAGGCAGGAGAGCTAGCGGCCACCAGGAGTGAGGTGAATGTGCTTGGGCCATCACTGGGCTCTTGCTGATAGGTCCCTGGCTGGTACGATAGGACAGCTAGCGTCCATAATATAGATTGTCTGGGGCCTGGTTTGGCGTAACCGGTATGAACGCCTCCCTTACCCCCGATATCCAGCCGAGGTTCTCCCTCCCATGGGATAAGGCATCGTGCCAGATGTCCTTGCCCCCGGGGCTGAAGGAAATGTGCTTGAGCCAGCACTGGCGGAACCTCTCAAGCTCAGGGCAGCCCCCAGGGTCGCTGCACCATGTCCACCCATTGCACCACTGCAGTCATACGATCATGATGGTGGTGGTAGTGATGGTGATGGTGGTGATGATGATGGTGGTGGTGATGGTGGTTGAGCAGCCATACGATTATGGTGGTGGTGGTGGTGATGGTGGTGGTGCATCCAAACGATTCAGGTGGTGATGATGGTGGTGGTGGTTGATGGTGGTGGTGCAGCCATACGATTATGGTGGTGGTGGTGATGGTGGTTGTCAGCAATGCGATTATGGTGGTGATGGTGGTGGTGGTGGTGGTGGTGATGATGATGGTGATGAGTATGCTATGGTGATGGCGATGGTGGTGACGGTGATGGTGGTGATGATGATGGTGGCGGCGGCGGTGGTGGTACAGCCATACAGGCGGGTTGAAATAAATGATCATTGCGTATATCTGATCAGGTCTGATCTAGAAGGATATTCATTGTTTGGCCAAGTCCCGTCAGCCTAATTGGTTAGCCTTGGACTGTAACATACATGCACATACTGTGTTGTTGGCTCATGTGGCACCAACAACATCACAACATGAACCAACACCATGACCATCCACCACCATCCACCTCCACCTCCACGATAACAACATTCACCACCACCACCACTACCTCCACAACAGCGATATGAACCGCCACCATCATCACATGAACCATCACCACCACCACCACTACCTCCACCACCATGCACCACCACCTCCACAACAAAAACATTCACCACAACCTTCACCTCGACAACAGCAACATTCACCACCACAACCTTCACCTCCACAACAACAACATTCACCACCACCACCACCACAACCTTCACCTCCACAACAACAACATTCACCATCAGCACCACCACAACCTCCACCTCCACAACAACAACATTCACCACCAGCACCACCACAACCTCTACCTCCACAACATTCACCACCACCACAACCTCCGCCTCTACCACCACCACCACAACCTCCACAACATTCACCACCAGCACAACCTCTACCTCCACAACATCCAGCACCAGCACCACCACCACCACCACCACAACCTCTACCTCCACAACATTCACCACCACCACCACCACCACCACCACCAGCAACACCACAACATTCACCACCACCACCATCACCAGCACGACCACAACCTCCACCACCACCACCACCACCACCACAACCTCCACCTCCACAACATTCACCACCACCACAACAACCTCCAGCACCACCATCAGCACCACCACAACCTCCACCTCCACAATATTCACCACCACCACCACCTCCACCTCCACAACATTCACCATCACCACCACCACCACCACCACCATTAGCACCACCACAACCTCCACCTCCACAACATTCACCACCACCACCACCACTACCACAACCTCCACCACCACCATCAGCACCACCACAACCTCCACCTCCACAACATTCACCACCACCACCACCACCACCACCACCACCATCAGCACCACCACAACCTCCATCACCACCACCAGCACCACCACAACATTCACCACCACCACCACCTCCACCACCACCACCACAACCTCCACCTCCACAACATTCACCACCACCACCACAACCTCCACCTCCACCTCCACAACAAAAACAGGAGCTTCCACCACAACAACAACATCAACCACCACCAACACCACCACCTTCACAACAATATCATGAAACACCACCACCACGTGCACCACCAAGAATGCCCGCCCATGCAAGCACTGAGCACCAACCTCAATTCTGGCACACACCCAACAGCAGTCCTCGGCATCCTCCCACCCACCCCCCTAGCAGTTGACACAAATGGTCATTTGGGTGGTTGTGTGTGTGTGGTGGTGGTGGTGGTGGTGGTGGTGGTGGGGGGGGGGGGGGGGGGGGGGGGGGGGGTGATTGAGGAGCAAGGACCTTCCACCCCTGTAAGGTAGGTACTCATCCTCCCACCCCTCCCTCCTCCCACCCACCCAACCAATCCACCCCCCTTACCCACCCACCCACCTCAGTTTTGGCACACATCCAACAGCAGTCCTCCGCAGAAGACTGGTAGTTCACGTCGCCATAGGGGAAGAGTATATCTCCATCCAGGTCCTGCGCAATAATGAATAAATAAATAAATAAACATTACTCCTTGTTACAAGGCGTGAGGTTGAGGGGGGCAGCCCATTTGCTTGCACTGGGGCCAACCACCAATCATGTGCATCAACAACAACAATTTGACCATCAACAATTTCACTAAATAGATCAATCGATAAATGGTACTCCTTATTACAAGGCGTGAGGTCGAGGGGGGCAACCCGTTTGCTTGCACCGGGCCAACCACCAATCCTGCGCAACAACAGCAACAACAATTGGACTGTCAACAATTTCACAACAAGATGCAAGACAGATGTCCACGGTGCCATGGGGGAATAATAGTAATAATAATACTGAATATCCACCCAAGTCATTTAAAAAAATGTGCATAGACCCCGGATAGACCCAGCAACAATTTCACAACAAGATGTAAGGCAAGTGGTTCACGGTGCCTTATGGGAAGAGCAAATCTCCATCTAGAGCGTACGCATCAACAACAACAATTGGCCTATCAAAAATTAGTTCATTGACAAGTTCACTACAAGATGAAAGGCTGGTAGTTCACGGTGCCCTTGGGGAAGAGTAGGTGTGATAAACCTGTTAGATTACCACCAATAACGCATGTGTCATGAGGCATTGACAACAACAATTGGCCCATCAACAATTAGTTCATTGACAAGTTCACTACAAGATGAAAGGCTGTGGTGGTGGTTCATATATATATACCTACGCCACCAAAACGGTGGTTGGGAGTTTGGTTTGTTTGTCCTCGACACACCCCTGATGTAATGGGTTTTTTTGCTTTGTGGGTGCTTTTTCCTTTTGTTTAAAGCACAGAGTCTCATACACCCTCGCGGTGTCAATTAGACTTTAACATGTAATGTAATATGCCATTGGGGAAGAGTAGGTGTCATCGACCGGTTAGATTACGACCCAATCACGCATGTGTCATTAGTCAATAACGCATGTGTCATTACGCATCAACAACAACAATTGGCCCGTCGACAATTTCACTAAGAGATGCAAGACCCATCACCATGGGTAAGAAGTCCCTCAATAAACATTATACCGGTATATATACGAGGAACGGGATATATATACATATATAATGATAATGATGGTGATGTATATGCATCTATATTATACATGTACATATGATCATACCTATACATGTGCATTTACATATATGATGATGATGATGATGATGATGATGATACGATGATATGTAGTGATACATATGATCATATAAAAGCTTATGTTGCACCTCACTTATCGGCCCATTTCCCCTGGGCTCTTGCGAACCCTGTAATTGTATAAATCCCTGTTTCCTCTCTCTCAGAAATGCACACCCAGGTGAAATCAGTACATTCTATTAGGTGGCACCAAAATCAAGTGCAGCGGATCAATGACAGGGTTTGCGACAGGGCCAAGGGCAAGTAAGAGCCAAGGTTATGTGCCAACAACACGACAAATAGAAACGGGCTGACTCGGGGGGCTCCGCCAAAAAATATGTTCAATACAAAAACAGGCCCAACTTACGTAGTCAAGGAAAGCAACGCATGTCTGCGGCCATGGGCAGCTTGTTTTGGGTTGGCCTCCGTAAGCGTTGCCCTCGCATGTGACAGGGTCGTAGAAGCATTCAGCATCGAATTTGATGCCCACCTTAGCACAAGTGCCCTGGAATGCAGCATATGCACATATGTTACGCAAATTTATATTGTCATAATAGAGAGATTCGTACAAGCATTCAGCATCGTATTCGACGCCCATCCTTAGCACAGATACTATGGAATGAAGCAGATGCATATATGTAACACATAGTTATAATGTCATAACAGACGCTAAGTTACATTGTCATAATAGAGAGACTCGTACCCTGGAATGAAGCAGATGCATATATGTTAACTTGTTAAGTAACATTTAAATTCTCTTTTGTTCATTTTGGTTATTATAGGTACAGCGTTCAATGGGATTGATGCACAATTTTCTAAACAAACGGATAGCTACTGCGCTGCCTTTACACATGAGAGGCTCATACAAGCATTCAGCATCGTATTGGATGCCCACCTTTGCAAAGGCACCCTTGAATGCAGCATATGCACGTATGTAAGGCAAAGTGACATTTTCATAATAGAGAGGCTCACACAAGTATTCAGCATCGTATTTGATGCCCACCACAGCACAGCCACCCTGGAATGCAGAGCATGCACGTATGTTAAATTGTCTTAATATTACTTGCACTGGCCTCCCACATCAGAGGCTCGTCGAAGCATTCAGCAAGCTTGGCACAGGCACCCTAGAATGAAGCAGATGCATGTATGTTAAGCAAATTTAGATTGTCGTAACATATATAGAGGCTCGCATAAGTATGCCGCATCGTATTTGATCCCCACCTTGGCACAGGCACCCTAGAATGAAGCAGATACATGTTTGTAAGGCAAATTTATATTGTCCTAGGAGAAAGGCGGGTATAAGCATTCAGCATCGTATTTGATGCACACCTTAGCACAGGCTCCCTGGAATGCAGAAGATGCACGTGTATTAAATTGTCTCAATATTACTTGCGCTGGCCTCACACATCAGAGGCTCGTAGAAGCATTCATCAGCGTCGTAGGGGCTGCCTACCTTTGCACAGGCACCCTAGAATGCAGAAAATGCACGTATGCTAAATTGTCTTAATAGTAATTGCACTGGCCTCCCACATCAGAGGCTCGTAGAAGCATTCAGCAAGCATGTCACAGGCAGCCTAGAATGAAGCGGATGCATGTATGTTACGCAAAGGTATATTGTCATAATAGAGAGGCTCGCATAAGTATGCAGCATCATTTTTCATGCCCACCTTATCACAGGCACCCTAGAATGAAGAAGATGCACATATGCTAAATTGTCTTAATAGTACTTGCGCTGGCCTCCCACATCAGAAGCTCGTAGAAGCATTCAGAAGCGTTGTAGGGGCTGCACACCTTAGCACAGGCACCTAAGAATGCAGCATATGCACGTATGTTACGCAATTTTATATTGTCATAAGAGAAAGGCGCATAGAATCATTCAGCTTCGTATTCGATGTCCACCATAGCACAGGTACCCTACAATGAAGCATATGCACGTATGTTACGCACATTTATATTGTCATAAGAGAAAGGCGCATAGAATCATTCAGCATCGTATTCGATGTCCACCTTAGCACAGGCAGCCTAGAATGATGCAGATGCATGCATGTTAGGCAAATTTATATTGTCTTCTGAGAAATGCGCGTAGAAGCATTCAGCATCGTCTTTCATGCCCACCTTAGCACAGGCACCCTGTAATGCAAAAGATGCACATATGCTAAATTGTCTTGATAGTAATTGCACTGGCCTCCCACATTAGAGGCTAGTAGAAGCATTCAGCAGCGTCGTAGGGGCTTCCCAATGGGGAGAAGGTTCATGCATGTTTCCCTAATAACACACTAAATCTGCCCCCCCCCCCCCCCCCCCACACACACACACAGCCTAACTATAAAGGGGTGGCGCTTTGTGCCGCACACTACAAAATCCGGTGGGCTACTCAACTTTTCTGAAATCAGGCTTGAGTAGCCCACCCAGCTACACAACCTTGACTAGATAAAAATGAAATAAAAAACACTGCTGCCCACCTTGGCCCAGGCACCCTAGGATGAAGCAGATGCACTTATGTTAGGGAATTTTATTTTGTCTTAGGAGAAAGGCGGGTATAAGCCAGTGTTTTTAATTTCAGATTTCTGTAGTCCAGGTTGAGTAGCTACTTGGGCTACTCAACCCTGATTTCAGGATTGAGTCTATGTATTGTATGTTGCTTATGTATGTAATGTATTATCTACGTAGCTTAACTTGTATATGTATTGTATGTTGCTTATGTATGTAATGTATTATCTACGTAGCTTAACTTGTAGATGTATTGTATGTTGCTTATGTATGTAATGTATTATCTACGTAACTTAACTCGTATATGTATTGTATGTGACAGAATGTAACGTGTATGATTCATACATCTCCATCTATATTCTGTTCAGTACGAGAGGATAGTTGGAAGACCCCCGCGTAATTTGCGGTGCGGGTTTGTCTTGGATCGACACTGGCCTGCATATTGCAATGCGATGTAATTTAATATATAGATATAAATATAGGCATAGGTATAGATATATATGTAGATATATTTAATAGGTAAAGAATATAATTGGGCGTTGCATGGCTGATTTATTGAGTATATACGGTTCGCAAAGCTAAATCGTCTTAAGAGTACTCTGTATCAGGTCATCCTTGGGCCAGCCGCGGGTCTTAGTCCAAATATATCAGAATTGCTGGAGAGCAGATCATGTCAGCTTTCAGATGCACTGGGTCACTATAGGTGTAGCCAAATAGCCAACCAGAGAAACTGCCAAGAAGCTGCTTCTAGTAGCCGAAAAGAAAAAGAGTGCATACATTCTCATTCCTTACTATAAGAGACGGTCATGATGACTCAGCGGTGACCCGATCGCTCCTCAACCACCATCAAACAACAGCTTGAATAATGAAGAGCATTCTAGATTCCCAGGAGAAAATCCCACACATGATTAGTTAGTTATTGTATGAGTACATGTACTTCCACGACTTCTCAGGCAGTACAATAGTACATGTAGCGCCGATAATGTGTTTGGTCCCGTTTGATGCCCAGTGACCATCGGCGCTACATGCACTAATGTACTGCCCGTAAAATAAATCACCGAAGTGCATGTGCTCATCCCATATATACCTACCTGCCCATACTTACTACGTCCTCCTGGAAATCTAGAACGATCTTCATTTTTCGAGCTTGGGAAATTCCCTAGCCTAGCTTAATTGGATACCTCTGGACTGTAACATGCACTTTATTAGAGATGGTACTATAGCAAGGAGTAGGCAAGTGCAACCTAACAAAGAAGAGTGATTTCTGAGGCCATCGGCGCTTCAACAACTGCCATAAGGATTGCTGAAGTACACGTGCTCATGCCATACCTACCTACACGCTCACACGTACTAGGTTCTCCTAGGAATTTAGGATGATCTTCATTATTCGAGCTCGGGCAATTCCTTTCAGCCTAATTAGCTACCCCTAGGCTGCAACATGCATTTAATTTCATCAGTGCTTGTTCATTTTAAAGCCCTTCCTATATGGTTGGGCAAGTTCCTTTAGCCTATTTGGCCTACCCCTGGACTGTAACATACATACATACATTAATTACAGATGATAGTACGGTGAACAGTGCAAGTGCCTAATAATGATAACCTTCAAAATCAGAGTGATTCCTGAGGTGCTCGCGTTGATAAAAATGATTGTTACAAGGTTCTATACGCCAGGTTTGGCATCTAACCGTCTGCACATTGCAGCGAAAAATGAACCCCCAAGCGAGAACCACGAAAACCAGATATTTCTAGTGCACATGTCTTGGTGCCTGCTTACGCTTTGGTGTCCTTAACTTCACGTCCTGTGAGTAACAGTATTACACGGGTGTAA
The DNA here is from genome assembly GCA_013435795.1 of Chlamydomonas sp. ICE-L. Lineage (NCBI taxonomy): Eukaryota > Viridiplantae > Chlorophyta > Chlorophyceae > Chlamydomonadales > Chlamydomonadaceae > Chlamydomonas > Chlamydomonas sp. ICE-L. The sequence continues at coordinate 982,460 of JACBWV010000099.1, forward strand.
CAATTTCAGTTTCAATTGCACATGTCTCGGTGCAGAGTCGAACCGGGGACCCCTCCGGTTGTGGTGACCATTCTGACCCCGACACCACTCGTGTTAGTATGATCTAGCCTATGCTTTGTACTGTTACATACAGTCTACATTATCACTGTAGCACGACCTTTCCTAGTTCTCTACTGCCCCTAAGGTAATGGCTCACACAGAAGACCACAGTCTTATCAACAATGCCCCATGGGTCCTCAGGTTAAAAGCAAAGAGAGAAATGCAGGGCACAACGAACCAAGGGCTCCATGCTCCAGACTACTGTAACATACATTGATCTGTCAGTTGCAAGAAAGTGAAGTCAGTGCAACGAGCACAGCGAACAAAGCAGGTATGCGCCCAAGGTGCTTGTATCAGTAAGGCCTGGTTGTGTTGTCTGCAGACGTACTGTTTTTTACTGTAACATAAATACATACCTACTAGGTCCTCAGCCAAGCATATAAATACCTCATTCAATCACGCTCACAAGCATTAAATTTGATCGCCCACAAGGCCTCGGCACTCACCCTAAACTCCATTAGCTGACCATCAACGTATTCTATCCACGATGTTTGGCATCTGCAGCCGGAATATGTGACGTCGCTCCCTGTTCCCAAATCACCGTCTGAGGGAACAAACAGGGTGTATTAGGGAGCCTCTTCGGCTTGTTTCAAGCTGTTGTGACGGCAAAAGTTCAGGTTACAAAAAAGAGACCCGACGGCTGATCAGCACTTGGGTTTTGCTGGTTTAGGTTTAGATGGTATAGAAAAATATGTGCTGACCACCCAAGTGCTGACCAGCTTCCCCATACCAGGCTGACAGGATCAAAATACATTTTCAGGAAACCCAAAATTCTGAGTTATCCCCCTGCCCTACACTGGTTGGCATTGGAGGAGGAAGTGTTGTTGTTGATGGTGTTGGTAGTGGTGTTGGTGATAGTTTACAAAGGCCGTAATTTTATTATCATATATTTAATGAGCACCGTGCATCCTGGGGTTCTGAGAAGCTACATGTGCTCAATCTGTATCTGCCAATCTTCATATAGCCTCGTCAACCCTCTCTGCGTCAATCCTGTAAAGATTAATGTGGTTGTTACTGACGTTCATAATATTATGAGAATCATGTACTTAATCTTAGCAGCCTGTCCAGATAGTAAAAAATAATCTTTGTTATTTGAGGATGGGAAAGTCCATTTATCCTAGTTGGCTATCCCCATGACTGTGACGTACAAACATTTGATTGGGCAGAACAATACATGGTGATAAGTGCTACGTGAGCCTAAACAATGTGAGTGCTTTCTGAAGTGATGAGGTGACCCCGTTGGTAAGATCTTTCTTAGTCGTCTGCTGCCCATACATGGTGTATTGGCTCACGTAAATATGTAACATCCATACATCCATACAAAAAGTAAATACTTAAGACAGAACATGCTCACCCAGGGTGGTGCCAGATATCCAACCAGTTCTTTCAGTTGGGCTACTCTTGGACGTTGGAAAAAACGGACTGTCAGGATTGTCGTACTTCAACCAACACTGGCGATATCTGCATGCAGGAAGAGCCAGAGCAGCACATAAGTCTTAAACTATTTGGACCATCAATTTCCCCCCAGATTTTCAATGCTTTTTCTTTTTAGCCCTTCCTATCACGGTTGGGCAAGTCCCTACATCATATTTGACCAACCCCTGGACTGTAACATACATACGTTGGACCATTCAGCTGCCCAATTAAACTACCCGACTAAGCTACCCCACTATGCTGCCCTCGGACTGTCACAAAAGTAGCAAGCAAGTTCCATGAAACAGGACAACCCATCAAATGATTTGATCACTACTTCATGCAAGCAATACATGCATGCAACAAAGACAGCTAGGTACACTGTGTGTGGTTGCTGACACCAGATATTATGTCATCACTCATTTCCTGAGGCTATACCTGAACACGTATTTAAACTGTCTAATTTGCATAGTATGCTCCCTAGTTTCCTTAGGTATCACACGGGGGATCTTGGGATCGGAAGACGCTGATCAGCCCAGAGTTGGCTGAAAAACCATGTAACAATCCAATCCAATTCTCCGAGGCTCTCCCTTACTTCTTGAGATTTTTCTCCCAGGATCTTGATCCACCACTGATGCATCCCTTCAGGTGAGAAGGATGGGAGAAGTGTTGGTTATTTGGGCTTCTTACCCACTGTCAGCTGAACATATTCTATACCATATAAGACTTATATGAACCAGGCAGATTCTCATGAGAGCATACATGGGCATCGCAATTCACGAAAAGGTCGTAGTGTAAGCTCGTTTGGGGCCCAAAGCTACAATTAATGTGTGTGTGGGGGGGGGGGGGGGGGGGGGGGGGGGGGGACTCAACCCTTCACCTGAATGGACATGTGATCAGATATTCCCGAGAGGATGTTTTCCTGCTGTTATGCTCCACTGGCACCCAGCCACCAAAGGATGGCATAGATGAATTGCACTTTTTGTGGGCGACCATGGGGAAACCCCAACACACACACACAATTTGCCGTGTATGAGGTACAGCGAGTTGCTTGGATGCCTATTGGGGATACACCAGTACAAGATGAAAGAATCACGTAGATGCACATGATCAATGGTCAATTAAAGAAAATTACAATTTTTGGCCAGTAATGTTCTGCTAACAAGTCAACATGCAAAAACAAACTGGGACAATCCTGATAGAACAACCCCAGGTTTTCTTGATACGTAGACTGGCTAGCAGAACATTGCTTGCCAATTGTTCCTCAAATAAATTGAAGATATTTGCAAGGAGGAAGGCCGTTGGCACTTATGGATGTTTGCGGGATATGATATCTGGTACTTCCCACGAGTCACGAAGTCATACATTTGAACTCAGGGGCAGTGATGATCGACTGAGTGAGAGGAAGCTTGCATGTAATCTGTAGATGCAGGTAGCAGCAGAAATAGCAAGGCAATATTATGTTGGGAATGATATAATTTCCCAAAGAGACAATGAATGAATGTCATCCATTCATTTACTTACTGAAGGATCCCCACACCATACCCAGACGTTGCAGCCCTCAGTGTCGATGCATGCTTGCCTGCAAGCGCTTGCAGAAGCTTCGTAGGTGGCTTCATGCGCACCCTGCACAGAGGCTCCTTCCAAATCCCTATTCACGAAAGCCTTCATAATTTTAGCATGGACAAAACTGGTGTCTGCGTTTGGGGGGGGTGAGGGGCAGGAATATAGTAGAAAAGGCAAATTTAGTTTGTATAATGCCCGTTGCGCATGCATTTTTTTGTTGTTTCAGCCGTTGGCAATTCTCCCTGAAGTCCTGTCCGACCATTGTGAAGATACCAGAACTCCTCTCCGCAAATCTGGTGTTAGCGACAATTTACGATTATCCTGGTCAACTACCCTGAAATGCTTGTACATTCAATGAACGGACTGATAAAAATCGAGAGGGTCGATGCTGTGATGCATAGTTCTGGAGAGAGTGTTGAGGAGGGTCGATGGCTAGGAAGGTAACTGATCGGGCGGTTTGCAGGAGGGGTGGCTCGCAGGCTTGCAGCTGTTAGCAAGGAAGTAGTGAATAGCTAGCATGGTTATGCTCCCTACTGCAAATCCTTTCAGATCTATAGGTCTCTGGGTCGTCAGGGGGTAAGTAACGCGCAATCTTGTTCGAGGTTCTGGTAATGGTACTCACGCGAGCTCGCCAACCAACCTATCAAGGACATGGTGAGGAGGTTCATCTTTCTGACCGGCGGTTATGGCGCTGAGCGTAGATGCGCTCCTAATACAAGTCCCTATCAAATACTAAGTTTCAAATTATGATAGTAAAATGCAGGGGTTCCCCTGCTTTAATACCCTTCGACATGCACCCATTTTTTTGTCGCCAATTTGAATGGAACCTGTCAAAATTAAAATTCAAATTCCACCCTGATGCCGCCATATCTTGATCTGCACTCGTCCTGACACCACTAGAAAGTCGTCTTCGATTTTTCCTGCTCCTGGGTAGGAAGGTAGCCAATGCCAATGTGGAATCTGGCACTGTCCTTGGCATCACCCAGCCCGTGTTTTTAAATCTGCCGCCGCAAGACTAGCGTTGGCAATATGATTGTTGCTGTAACCACTTGTCACTCTTCTTAAGATTTGAATGAAAAAGAAATCCTAGTGCAAGGAAACCCATCCTTTTGATGGATCTCCTTGCACTAGCCAAAGATACGGGGGGCTTTGTCAATAAGACCCTACCCACGACCAACGTCACTTTGCACCACAACGCCTTCACTATGCCAGCGTGAGTTGTTTGTTTAGGGCGTATTAGGGCGGTGGCCCAGGCCACAGGCCGACCGGTAGCAGTGTTGGTATATCTCAGTCTACGCGATTTGTGTGACAAGTGACATACCGGTACCGATATGAATCTTGCGTGAAGTCTGTATGTTTCAGTCCAGGGGGTGGCCAAATAGGCTGAAGGGACTTGCCCAACCTTTAGATCAGGGGGGGGGGGGGGCTAAAGCGAATACGAGCACTTGTGATTTATGAACTGTTAAGTCAAGGGCTAGCGCAGGGACTAATTGGGAATTACCAGATCATGGTGAGCGCGCCCCTTCAGATTATATGTGGACTACTTCACTATGAGAAATTGGGAAGAGACCAAATTATGGCGAGCAATTGATTATTTAGGTTTAGGAAGCAAACGTGAATTCAGATTTGTAAATGCCGTATAACGTATATTTATATGCCTTATACATATAAACATGTATACAACATCTGAGTATTTGTTGCACTTCTAGAGAAAATACTTTACATGGGATAGATGTTATTGCTGCGTTGCTAATTTAATTGGCATCACATATCAACTCTAAAAATGTCTGGGAAATCAAGCCTGGTCAAATATCAGAAAAATACATCACATCCAGAAAGCGCGTCGACTTAGCGCATTTACAATCTAAGGGAGTCATTACATAACAGTTGGAAATTACTGTAGAAGTGTAAACTAATACAAGTATATAACTAAATTGCAAAATTATCCATGTTCACATTGCACTAGGCTTGCACCATCAATTCTTCAAGCCCACGTATGCCCAAGTAGTTGAGTACTTAGTTGCCCAAGTATGCCCCAGGAGCACAGCTTGTGGAATGGAAGGCTAGGTGGCCATCCTGGCTCTCTAAATGGAACTGTATGCCAAATTTAAACAAAATCGAACCTTTGGAAGGATAGGTTGCCGCGTGCCCAAGCCAAGAGCCCTTTTCATGAACTTATTTCAAATGGTTCGACATTTTCCTTTGAGACCATGAGGAGTATTAATTTGATCCAGACGGTCTGGGGCCCACACTTCAAACCCGTAGTCAAGGATAGGTTGGACATGTGTGCCATTAAGGTAACTTATAATATTGGCATTTGCGAGATCCACCTCATTCCACCGTTCCCAGAGCGCATGCGTAGCCCTGTTGTCTCTCACCGGCATCGTGTGTGCCTCCATTTCTGCCATGTTCCCCTTAGGAGAATCCCCCTTGCATCAGCCAGTGGCCCAGGAATCCCGGCTCTGTGACAGCAAGCTGCTACAACTGTTGAACATTGTGTTGACCTGTCCACACCCATGTGATTGCATTCTGTGCACAGGGGTTTGGAAGCTGTTGCCGTAATGTTTAAACCACCCTGTATAACTTTTTATACCAGCACAGACAGTGGGCAGCCTGGAGGCTGATAGACCATGTCATCAATCCAAATCCACCCTGTGTTGACTCTGCCCGCAGACGGTGAGCAGCCTGAAGTCGGATAAACCATGTCATTGAACCAGCCTACGCTAAAGCTTTGGAATCTTGTATGCATCTTAGTTCTCAAGGCCAGACTGGTTGATCCCTCCAGTGTTGAGATACCATAGACCTGTTGACAAACACTACAACTAGAGCTGTAGCTATATGCCTTCAAGCCCCCCCCCCCCCCCCCCCCCCCCCCCATGTGCTAATCAAAGATGAACCTCACTACCTCCCTAAGCTTGCCAACGTCACCCATAGCCCACTCTTGCATCATACCCGGCAGCATTTTCTCCACCAGCCGTGGTAAAAAGAAGGAAGATGCAAGAGGAATGAATCCCGCTCGCTCCTGCTTCACCAGAACTTGTCTGGATCGTCTTGGTGTCCTGTCCAGAATGGATTCGCTTTCCTAGAGGCCCCGCACTAAGAATATCAACCAGGAATCGAGCGAGATCATGCGCAGATTCAATGGCGACCCCCCAGGATAAGAAGTCCCACCTGGATAAGAAAATAACGCCCGTCGGCGTGTCTTGTGGCCATTCAGGGGATGCTTTGGATTTGGGTGTCGCAGTTCGTACCTCCATTTCCGACAATTCTCAGAAGTCAGAAGTCCTGATTCACGGGCAAAAATGTCCGATTTCACAGGCCCAATTTTCAAATTCGAGGTACGAACTACGAACTACGAAGTGGTTCGAAAACCCAAATCCAAATCCGCCGCGGAATTGCTACGAGGAAACGGAACGCGACAGATAATAAAAGAAAAGGAAAGCAACACGTAATGTCGGCGTGAAGTAAGTATGCAGGCGGGCAGGCGGGGTTGTAGAAATCTAAAGAAGGTCTGGCTAGCACTACAAATCCGTACCAGCGAGGTACGAGAAGTTTTCCATTCTTGTTCGCTAGGCTCCCCTGAATTGGTGGACTCCAGACGCGTTTTTAACTGCTGCGTAGTATGCTTCTCCTAGAGTTTAATCTGCTGTTCAAGCCGCGAACTGCGTGATATTCGTGATTCCAGGCCTAATGACCTTATTGTAACTCCTGCCAATATCAGCTTGAATGAATTTGTTCGGGCTGTTATCGAGGACAGCCCGAAAATGCGGTTAATATCATGCTCTTCACCCAGAAACAGCCCCATTCGAACATATCGGAGCCAACCTGGAGCTACGAGTTCTGATTGAGCAGCCACAGCGCTGAAGGGGAGCCTTAAACTCTTTGCTGCCAAGCTTGCCAGAGTAAAAAGGGCTCAGCTGAGCTCCTGGAATCAAGCAAGCACTTTGCTACACATTCCCTAAGACTGTCCTGACTCCCCTGGGCCAGTAGGAGCCATCAGGGCTCACCTAAAGTAGGAGCTGCTCTGAAGTACAGTAGCTTGGCCCCATGGACGATCGACCCCCCTTCAGGCGCCCCTTTCATGGCATGGGCAGGGGTGGCTACCCACACGACATACAAGGGTCCTCGAGGGAGATGTACCTCCCAGAGCACATGGATAGGGGAGGAGTGCACTTTGGAATGAGAGGTAGACCTTCAGATGAGCACAGTTTCTCCCCTGTCATGCGACCTAGTACTGACCACATTCTGCGGCCAACGCATCACCACACGCCGTGGCCTGACAGCTACAAGGCTCTCCCCTCCCTCCTCTGGTTGGACCTGATTCGGGTCAGACAATCAGCTGTGCACTCTCAAAGCGTTCACACACCCACCAAACTCTCACCCACCTATCTCCTATCTATTTCTCACCTACCTCCCACCCACCAACCCACCCACCCACCCATCTCCCGCACACCAGCTTGTCCAAATGGCTCACACATCAGTTTGTGGCAGGCATTCACCACTGTTTTATTTTTGGGTTACTCATGGCAGCTTCCCGCCAGCTCCATTAGCCAGCCTCTGGGGCAAGCCCCAAGCTTTCAGCTGCATTTGAATGCCTGTCTGATCAGCTTTCAGCTGCAGTAGCTAGCTTCGGGTTTGGCTCAAGGGTGGGTGAAAGAAGCTGCCTAGAAGCCCCAACAGGAAACATTGGTCTGTCTACAAGCATAGAAGCTGCTATGGCTTCTATCATCCCTTTGGCATTTATCTGAAACGCGGTGGTGGTTCAGTCTATGGTTTTGAGGATGTTGCGGGCATAGGTTGTGCATACTACAAGCTTTTGCATCCCACTTACAGTGGTAGAGTCCATGGTTTTTGAGGATGTCGTGAACATAGCTTGTGCAGCCAATATGCTATCGCATCCGACTGGCGGTGGTAGAGTCTATGTTTGGAGGATGCAATAGGGACATTCGCAATATCCTTATCATTGGTAGTGGCTGTGGGAGGGATGTGCATGCCTTATTGTGGGTTTGGGGGATGGGAGGTAGGGGAGGGGCTGTGTGTGGTGGGTGCAGTGGTGGGAGTTTGACTAAGGCGGGCGTAGCTCCATGTCGGGATGGGGGTTGGGGTGGGGGGCATCAATACCAATGTACCAATATCAAGGCAAGCCACCTGGGATTAGCATGTTTATGGTGGTTGTGGCCTCTTCGATACCTTAACCTAGCGGCTCCCCCCCCCCCCCCCCCCCCCCCCCCCCCCCCCCCAGACCCAGACCCAACCCCCCAAACCCTAATTATACCCCCCCCACACACATCTTGCCCCCTCTATTACAGGACCCGGTATGGTGTACCCTGGAATGTCCTTCTCACCACGCACACAAAACACCAAACTCTACCCCCACACACACATCATGTCCCCTCTTGTACAGGACCCGGTATGGTGTACCCTGGAATGACCTTCTCACCACACACACAAAACCCCAAACCCTAACTATCCCCCCCCCCCCACACACCATGTCCCCTGTTTTACAGGACCCGGTATGGTGTACCCTGGAATGAACTTCTCACCACACACACAAAACACCAAACTCTACCCCCCCACACACATCATGCCCCCTGTTTTACAGGACCGGGTATGGTGTACCCTGGAATGACATTCTCACCACACACACAAAACCGCAAACCCTAACTCTACCCCCATACGCACGTCATGCCCCCTCTTGTACAGGACCCGGTTTGGTGTACCCTGGAATGACCTTCTCACCACACACACAAACCCCCAAGCCCTAACTATACCCCCCCCCCCCCCCCCCCCCCCCACACACACACACACACCATGCCCCCTGTCTTACAGGACCCGGCATGGTGTACCCTGGAATGACTTTCTCACCATACACACACACAAAAACCCAAACCCTAACTATACCCCCACACACACACCATGCCCCCTCTATTACAGGACCCGGTATGATGTACCCTGGAGTGACCTTCTCACCACACACACAATCCCCAAGCCCTAAGTATACCCCCCCCCCACCACACACACACCATGCCCCCTGTTTTACAGGACCCAGTTTGGTGTACCCTGGAATGAACTTATCACCAGACACACAAAACCCCAAACTCTACCCCCCCACACACATCATGCCCCCTGTTTTACAGGACCCGGTATGGTGTACCCTGGAATGACATTCTCACCACACACACAAAACCGCAAACCCAAACTCTACCCCCCCACACACGTCATGCCCCCTCTTGTACAGGACCTGGTATGGTGTACCCTGGAATGACCTTCTCACCAGACGGTCGAGGCACCTTTGAATCTCCGGATAGAGGTAGGGCCCCCTATAGCCCCGACCGAGGAGCAGGATACATGAGAAGCGGGGTACGTCACCCATCGGTGAGTAGGGATCATATGATATTGTATATAAATGGTAACTTAAGCCTAGCCAGACCGTGGAGCAGGATACATAAGAAGCTGGATACGTCACCCATCTGTGAGTAGGGATCATATGATATTGTATATAAATGGTAACTTAAGCCTAGCCAGACCAAGGAGCAGGATGCATGAGAAGCAGTATATGTCACCCATCGGTGAGTAGGGATCATAAATAAATAGTACACCTTGTTACGAGGCGTGAGGTTGAGGGGGCCAGCCCGTTTGCTTTCACTGGGGCCAACCACAGTAGGGATCATATGATATTGTACGGTATAAAAATGGTATAGCCTAGCAAGACTGCCGGCATCATATGATATCATATGATGACATGGCAACCCCGGGAGGGCGGGCCATATTTCCCTCCCTCAATGGGAGAGAGTGTTTAAGGCGCCCTCCCCTCCCGGAAGGGGGGAGATATTTATTCCTCAGTTCAAATAGGGTGCTGCCTATCTCTTGCTAACTGAATAGAGCACTTGTAAACACTCTTTCTAAATATGGTCGATAAAAAACCCTTACGGGATATCATATGATATCATATTGCCGTTCCCAACCAATGTGTTGCTAACATCTCATTCTCTCCTCTACTTGCTCCCCCCTCCCCCTCCCCCCCCCTCCCCCAGCCCCCCCCCTCCCCCCCCCCCCCCCACCCACCACCTCCACCCCCACCCCCACCCCCACCCACCACCTCCACCCACCACCCTCACCCCCACCCACCACCTCCACCCCCCACCCCCACCCCCACCCACCCCACCTCCACCCCCCACCCTCACCCCCACCCCCACCCACCCCCACCTCCACCCCTCGCAGGATGGTGGCCGTGGTCCCGGCCCCTACTCTCGAGACGAGGCGCAATTGTATGGGCAACCCCGTGACCCGCGCGACTCAGGAAGTGGGTTTTCAAGCCGAGGTGGGGAGCATGAGGGGGGCTACGGCCGGGAGCGGGGTCTTGCTCCCTCCTGGGGTAGCAGCCACCGGCTTGATGAACGCTTGCCCCCCCCTCGTGGGCATAGGGGAGATTCCTCACCCCCTCGACCCTTCACTAGAGAGGCCACGCCACCTGAGCGTGAATGGGAGCACCCCTATTCATGTGAGACCCTGTGTTGTATTGATGCATGTGTGTATGTGCATGGCATCGTCCTGACTTATTTTTATTGCATGGCATCGTTCTGACTTCTTCTTATACTTCACTGGATTAGGTGCTCAAATGCCAATCTTCGGCATTTCCTTATTTCAACTGATCCCCCTCCTGGCTCTTCTTCAACCTCACTTCCCAAAGCACTGCTCATATGTAGGGATCGGCAAAATGATATCATATGATATCATACGATATCATATGATGCAGGCGGTCTGACTAGGTAACTTTGGCCTACGGTGTCATCATTTGATATTAAATCATATGATATTTGTATGATATCATATGATATCATACTCGTCTTTAGTCAACATCATATGATTTGCCGGCCCCTACTCATATGCCAGTCTCTAGCATTTCCTGCTTCTTATTTAAACTGAGCCCCTTCTCTTCTTAACCCCCACTTTCCCAAACAGTGCTCATGTGCCAGTCTCTAGTATCTCCTGCTTCTTATTTAAACTGAGCCCTTTCTCTTTTTCAACCCCACTTTCCAAAACAGTTTTCATGAGCCAATCTGTAGTATTTCCTGCTTCTTATTTAAACTGAGCCCTTTCTCTTCTTCAACCCTACTTTCCAAAACAGTTTTCATGAGCCAATCTCTAGTGTTTCCTGCTTCTTATTTAAACTGAGCCCTTTCTCTTCTTCAACCCCACTTTCTGAAACAGTTTTTCATGAGCCAATCTGTAGTATTTCCTGCTTCTTATTTAAACTGAGCCCCTTCTCTTTTTCAATCCCACTTCCCAACGCAGCTCGAGGCGGCAGCAGTCGTGCACACCGCAATAGCAGTGGTGCACAGGACTCCCCCCCATCATCTCCACTTCACTCCTCCCGTCACCGCTACTCCTCCGGACACGCAGACAGCCCGGACGGGCTCAAGTCAGCTCCCTCCTCCAGCCACCCGGGCAAGGGGGGGCTTAGCCCCACTGCTTCTAGAGATCTCCCCCTCACACCTGTTGGTGCAAGGACCTCCCTAGTGGCAGCAGATGGCCTGCAGTCCGACCCTCGGAAATCTGCTGCTGCTGCTGCTGCTGCTGCTGCTGCTGCTGCTGCCGCTAGCGCTAGACCGGAAGATGGGGAAGCCCCCCCTCAACCAAGCAGAATCCCCTCCTACAACTCCCTGCCCGTGTTAGACAGTGAGGAGGGCGCTGGGCCAAGCCTGCAGAGGTCAATGTCAGACAGCTATAGGCCAGGTGGCTTGGCTTCCCCGCCACACCCTTCTGATGGAAATGGCTGGACAGCCCCTCTGCCCCACCTGTCTCGCCTCGACCGCACCCCAGACGCCCCCCTTCCCCTGGTGACTGGTCTCCGCCAGTCTCACAGCCTCGGCCACCTCAACTCACCGCTGCCCCCTCCCAGGCCCCCTAGCATGCCTGATGCACACCTGCCCCCCTTCTCTTCCGGCCTTGAAGCTGGTGAAGTGCCTACAGCGTGCGCAACAGGGCCCGAGCCCGGATATGCTGCCAAGGCGCCCGGATATACCGCCAATGTGTCTGGCTACTCTGCCACTGTGCCCGGATATGCTACCACTGTGCCTGTCTATGCTGCCAATGAGTCTGGATATGATGCCAAGTTTAAGCCAGAGGGATACCCTGCCGCGGTGCCTGGATATGCTTCCACTGTGCCCGGATATGCTGCCAGCGAGCCTGCATATGATGCCAAGTTTAAGCCAGACGGTCCCCATATACCATGCCGACTCCCTGGGGGAGTCGGGGGTGGGGTCGGTGGGAGCACACCCACCCCAGCCCCACCTGCCACCTCCATGTGGCCCAACCTTTCCTCTAGAGACCCCCCCTTCAACCCGGATGCATCCAGTATGGGGGGCCTCCACGTGCGCCCCCTCAAAATGGGCCCAGTGGTCAGTATGCTGCATGACCCCACACTCATGAGCTCAGCCTCTGCAGGGGGCGAACTGGGCAAGGCTTCCTCTGGGGCCAGCACGCCGGCTGTCAAGCCCTCTGCAAGTGGCTTGTCCATGACCCCCAGCCTTCCCCTCCTGTCCCCAGCGGATGACCTGCTGAACACTGGGGAAAAGAAGAGTGCCGGTGGCCGACGCTTCGGCTTCGGAATCTCTCGCAGGACCAGCAACCCCCCCAAAGCAGCCGGTACCGGCGGTACGGACCCCCTAACCTCAGTCAACTCCCTAGATGTCGCTCGCTCATTCTCCGGGGAGGTCGGCCGTAGTGCCTCGGGGGACGTGAACATGTTGGATGGGGGGGCTGCGCCTGTGCCCCCCCCCTCCTGGGACCCTGCCAACGGGACCCAACCCTTGTCCTCTCTTCCCGTGGGGATCAAGACAGAAACGGAAGTCGATTTAGGAGCTACTGCTATGCCCGAGGGCGCCACAGGGTTCCCTCTCAGGGGACCAGGGGGGGCTCCGCCCACGGGTCCGCTCACCAATGGAGCGGCAGCGGTGGCAGTGGTAGCAGCGGTAGTGGTTGCAGCGGCGGTAGCTGTCCCTGTGGGCGTGGACCCCCCCCCTACGCCCTGGGAGACCAAAGGCTTGGCCCTGCCCTCAGTAGGATCCAGTGGGGAGGGTGGAGTGTCCCTCCCCCGCCCCTTGGACCCCCCCGCAGACTCTGGGCCAGCCGCCGCCACCAGGATGGAGGTGGACCCCGTGCCAGCTGAGGCCTCCGATGCGGTGTTGGCAGTAACTGGCTCCCCCACCAGCGCGCAAGCGGCAGCTGAGGTGATGGTGAGCCCAGGCAGGGCCGCTGTCAAAATAGAGGAAGACATGCCAGGAACAGCAGCAGCAGCAGCTAGCCCTCTGGCTCAGTGCTCAAGCCTATCGGTGACTGAAGGGGAGGGGGCCAAGCCAGGTGTCTTCACAACACTGACTGGAGCCCCAGCGCCTGTTGCTGACTCTCCCTGTACCGCTCCCACTGTCAAGGATGATGGTACGTTTTAATTTTGTATTGAAATGATTTTCACCCCAGGAGGAGGGACCCCTTTCACCTTCTATTGCCCCTCCCCCCCCCCCCCCCCCCCCTGACACTCCAACCAACTCCCCCCCCAATCCCCCACCCCTCCCCCTCCCACCCACCCCACCCCGACCCCTTCGCACTCCCACCCCACCCCCCACCCTTGCCCTTTCAGCCCCCCCATCAATTCCTTCCCCCCTCCCCTACGCCTAACCCTCCCCCCCCCTCCACCACCTATCCCGCGTCCTCCCCTCGCCCCTCCCCTCCCCTTCCCCTCCCCTCTCCTCCCCCACCCCTCACCCCCCACCTCCGCCCCACCAGCTTCCTGAACCCGCTGCTCCTAAGGACTACCAGGCAAGCCCCCCCCCCCCCCCCCCCCCCCCCCCCCCCCCCCCCTACTCTATCCTCCCCCCCTACTCTAGTCCTCCCCCCACCCTGCCCCACCCCCTCCCTTATTACCTGCCGCCCCACCAGCTCCGGAACCCGCTGCTCCCAAGAACACGCTATAGACAGCCCCCCTCCCCCCCCCCCCCCCCCCTCCCCCTCCTCCTCCTTCTCCCTCCTTGCTGCACGCCCCACCAGCTCCTGAACTGGCTGCTCCCAAGGACAGCCAGACAGCCCCCCCCCCCCCCCCCCCCCCCCTTACCCTCCCTCCTTGCTGCAGCCCCACCAGCTCCTGAACCGCTGCTCCCAAGGACGAGCCAGACAGCCCCCCCCCCTCACCCCCACCCACCCACCCCTCACCCACCCTTCTTGCAGCCGCCCCACCAGCTCCTGAACCTGCTGCTCCCAAGGAGGAGCCAGACAGCGCAGAACAGCAGCGGCAGAAGAAATTTGAGCGAGTGGAGGACTTGAGTGAGCAGATTGAGGTGTTAGAAACCGACATCTCTAAGTTGGAAACCCAGCTCAGTGCTTTGGAAGCTTCTAACAAGGAGGTGCGGCCCTTTTTTTTACGACAATTTCTTTTCATATGATCTTGTATATAAATGGTAACTTTAGCCTAGTCAGACCGCCTGCAGCACATGATGGCTTCATATCATTTGGCGGTTCCCTAATTACACCTATCTCTAAGTTGGAAACCCAGCTCAGTGCTTTGGAAGCTTCTAACAAGGAGGTGAGATGAATTGTGTTACAGCCATTTTGTGTGGTTGTTGTTGTTGTGTGCTGACAGAGCCATCAAATGTAATTGAAGTGAAGTGTGGGTTTTTACATGTTTGGAAGCTTCTAACAAGGAGGTGGGGTGATTTGTTTAACAGCCATTTTGTTGTTGTTGTTGTGTGCTGACAGAGCCATCTAATGTAAGTTAACCAAGGTGTGGGGTTCTACATGTTTGGAAGCTTCTAACAAGGAGGTGGGGTGATTTGTTTTACACCCGTTTTGTGTTGTTGCTGTTGTTGTGTGCCGGCAGAGCCATCTAATGTAAGTTAACCAAGGTGTGGGGTTCTACATGTTCGGAAGCTTCTAACAAGGAGGTGAGGTGATTTGTTTTACACCCGTTTTGTGTTGTTGCTGTTGTTTTGTGCCGGCAGAGCCATGAAACGCAAGTTAAGCGAAGTGTGGGGTTTTAACATGTTTGGAAGCTTCTGACAAGGAGGTGAGGTGATTTGTTTTACAGCCGTTTTGTGTTGTTGCTGTTGTTGTGTGCCGGCAGAGCCATCTAATGTAACAAGTTAAGCAAAGTGTGGGGTTCCACATGTTTGGAAGCTTCTGACAAGGAGTTGTGACAATATGTTTACTATCATAAACAAAGCAAGTTTACAAAAATGTAGGTCGAGTATGGGTCAGTTGTGTGTTAAGCTGAGTGAGGGTTAAGTTAAGTGTGGGTTAAGCTACTTGTGGGTCAAGTTTGGGTTTTCACATGGTTGGAAGCTTCTGACAAGGAGGTGAGGTGATTTGTTTTACACCCACTTTGTGTTGTTGCTGTTGTTGTGTGCAGGCAGAGCCATCTAATGTAATAAGTTAAGCGAAGTGTGGGGTTCTACATGTCTGGAAGCTTCTGACAAGGATGTGAGACAAAAAATGAACTCAAAGTGATTATACCAATTTGCTGGCAGATCATAGTTAGCTAAGTGTGGGTCAAGTGCGGGTAAGTTGTGTGTTGTGCTAAGTGTGTGTTAAGCCAAGTGTGGGTCAAGCTAAGTGTGGGTCAAATTTGGGGTTTTACATGTTTAGAAGCTTCTGACAAGGAATTGAGACTACTTGTCCAATGTATGACTGCCTGAGTAGATGACTGACTGATTGACTGACTGACTGAATGAATAGATGAATGGATAGCTGACTGACTGAATGAATAAATGGACGAGTGACTGAGTGACTGGCTTACTGGATGGAGGGATGGAGAAACGATGGAATTATGCTGGCTTCTCCATCTCATTACCACCTCCACCCCCACCCCCCACACTTACCCTTTGGGGATTAGTTTTTTTGGGGGTTGGGCCCTTACCCCTACCCTTACCCTCACCCCTGACCCCACCCCCAACCTCATTGTCACCCCCACGCCCAACCCTCACCTCAACCCTCACCCCCACCCCCACCCCCACGCCCACCCTTCCAGTCGGCCGCCCTCCTTCAATCCGCCACCTTCGATGTTAGCCTCATAGACGACCAACTTGAGGAAGCCAAGCCTAGCCGCTCCCCCTCCTCCTCCTCCCTCTGCTCCTCCTCCTCCCCATCCTCCGATGAGAATGAGGACCTTCTGGACCTCAAACCCAGTGGCAGCAATTCGCCCTTAGTGCCGGTATCCCCAGCTTCTAACGGCAAGGGGGGCCGTCGCCCCCGCTCGGGGGGCAGTCGGGAGGCGGACTCTGTATTTCGTATGGTGGATCTGTCTGTGGCGTTGCTGCATGCTGCGCCGCGCCACTTCGAGGAGCTCTTGCTGAGCAATAACCGGCGATGTGCGGAAGCGGCTAACGAGAAACTGCTGAAGCTGCTGCCTGATGATCTGGCGAAGAAGGTGAGATATCTTTTCGCTGAAGCCCTACTAGGCCCCCCAGGGTCCCGGGGCTGAAGCCTGCAGTTTCACCCGTGTCTATCTGTCTGTCTGTCTGTGTCTGTCTGTCCGTCCGTCTGCTTGTCTGTGTCTATTTGTCTGTCTGTCTGTCTGTCTGTCTGTCTGTCTGTCTGTCCGTCCGTCTGTCTCTTATGTCTGTTTGTCTGTCTGCATCTCTGTTTGTCTGTCTGCGTCTCTGTCTGTCTGTCTGTCTATCTGCGTCTCTGTCTGTCACTGTTTGAATGATTCCGGCCACCTTTGCACTCAAACAATTGGCTCATAGTTGGCGTGCGCATGACTAGAGTCACAGGCATTGCAGCGGCCAAGATCTTTCACAAAACGTTGTTCAATGTTTTGTAGCTAATCCACTACAGAATGCTCGTGTTGCTACTAGCTACATACTCCGCCCTTCTTTGAATCTCCCAGCCCTCTTCCCCCTTCCACCTCCTGCCCCTGCCTGCTAAAGCGTTTTTCTGTTTGCTTGCGATACGCGCTTAGGACTTGTCTTATGATGCTTGAGGTGATAGAAGGTGTCTTGGGTGCTAGAAGGTGCTTTAGGTTTTAGAGGGTGCTAGAAGGTCTCCCTGCCGTCCTCTTCCCCTCCCCCCCCTCCCCCCTTCATCATACCCTCCACCATACCCCCCCTCCACCCATCCACCCACCCCCCCACCCACCCACCCTCGCAGATTCAGGACGTCAACCTCTCAGATGCACCCGCCCCTACCACCCCCAGCCCCTCTGAAACCTCCCCAGAGGAAACCCCCTTGACAGTCCCTCACTCGACACCCTTCAGCCCAGCCCCCATGTGCACAGAACCACATGCTCTGCCATGCTACCAGGTGGGCTATGTGGTGGTGTTATATATAGGGACCGGCATATCATATGATTTTGATCGAAGGCGAGTATGATATCAGCGAGTAGGATATCATATGGTATCATACAAATTGCATCATATGATATTGTATATAAATGAGGACTTTAGCCTAGTCAGACTGCCGGCATCATATGATATCATATTGCTATTCCCTAGTTATATATCATGTCAAGAAGTGTCAGAATGGTGAACCATAGGCACACTGCTGTGAACTATAGGCACACTATATCTAGATGACGATATAGCATCCGTGTGCCTGTAGTTCACCACTCTGACGCTTATAATAAACTTGTTGCACTGCGACTGGTCTCCCGTTAGTAATCAAGCCACTGCGTGATGGTAGTGGTTGGTGTGGCAGTAGTAGTGGTGGTGGCAGTAGTGGTGGTGGTGGTGATGGGTGGTGGTGGTAGTAGTAGTGGTGGTGGTGGCAGTAGTAGTGGTGGTAGTGGGTGGTGGTGGTGGTAGTAGTGGTGGTGGTGGTGGCAGTAGTAGTGGTGGTGGGTGGCGGTGGTGGCAGTAGTAGTGGTGGTCGTGGTGTGGTTTATTTGTGGTGGTGGCAGTAATAGTGTGTGGGTGGTGGTGGTGGTGGCATTAGGAGTGGTGGTGTTGGGTGTGTTGGGGCAGTCAGTATGGTTGTGGGGGTGGTGGTGGCGTAGAAGTGTGGTGGTGGGTGTGCTGGCAGTAGTAAGTGGTGGTGGTGGGTGGTGGTGTCAGTATATTGCTGGTGGGTAGTGGTGGTTGGCAGTAGTAGTGGGTGGTGGTGAGTGGGTGGCCAGTATTAGTATCGGTGTGGGTTGTGAAGGGTAGGTGTGGTGGTGGCAGTAGCATGGTGGTGGTTGTGGTGTGTGTGGCAGTAGTAGTGTGGTGTGGGTTGGTGATGGCAGTAGTATGGTGGGTGGGTGAATTGGTGTGGCAGTAGTAGTGGTGGTGGTGATGTTGGTGTCAGTAGAAGTGTGTTTGGTGTGTGTGGTGGTTTGGTGTGGCAGTAGAATGGTCGGTGTGGGTGGTGGTGGCAGTAGTAGTGGTGGTGGTGGGTGGTGGTGGCAGTAGTAGTGGTGGAAGTGATGGTGGCAGTAGTAGTGGTGGTGGTGGGTGGGTGGTGGGTGGTGGTGGCAGTAGTAGTGGTGGTGGTAGTAGAAGAAGTAGGTGATGGCAGTAGGCTTGTGCTAATAGGGAGGAGATGCATTGGTGGTGTTGGAGGGGGAGGAGGAGGAGAAATAATTGGTGGTCTGAACTTCAAAGCTAAAGGTCTCCTTTCCCCTCTCCCCTCTCCCCTCCACCCTCTCCCCTCTCTCCCCTCCACCCTCTCCCCTCTCTCCCCTCCACCCTCTCCCTGATTTGCGCATAGCTGTCACCTCACTATTTTGGAAGCCCTGGCGCCCTCCTCGCCACCCCCACCTCATCCCACCGGCATCCCAACCCACCTCACCTCACCAGCATCCCCACCCCACCCCACCCCACCTCATCCCCTACCTCACCCCCCCCCCCCCCCTCACCTCCCCACCCCCCTCCCCCTCCCCCTCCCCCCCCCACAGCCTTACCCCTTCACCCCCACACAGCCACCCCCCACAATCCCCTCACCTGTACACCCCCCCCCACACCTCCACCCCCACCCCACCTCACCTCACCCCTACCCCCAACCCCCCCCCCCTCACCCTTCCTCCCCACCCACCGCCCCCTGCACCCCAACGCCCCCCTCACCCTCCCCCCGCTCCCCCCCTCCCCCTCCCTCCTCCCCCCCCCCCACCACACTTCCCTCACCGCCCATCGCCCCCCCCCCCCACCTCACCCTGCCACCAGTCACCGCGACCGTTCCTCCCCCCCCCCCGTCACCCCCCCCATTCACAATCCCCCCCCCGCCCCCGCCCCCCCCCACCCACACTTCCCTCTCCCTCCCGCCTCCCCCCCTCCTCCCTCCCCCGTCCCTTCCCCCCCCCCCCCAAAGGCATAAACCCCCCCCCGACTCCTTTTTCAAATGACAGCGCCTTCCCTCCCCTCCCGCCCCCTTCCCCCCCCCCCTCCCTCCCCTCACCCCCAAACTGCTAGCTCGCTAAGGAATCGCCTGAAGTGCACTAAGTTCAGTCCCCCCCCCCCACAGCCACCACCACCACCACCCTCACCCACCCCCATGCTACCAGCGTGTTTCTTCTCTTCTCTCTCGGGGCGAATCACCTTAGCTCTCTCTTCGCTTGCCCTCGAAGTACTCGAGTTCATTCACAACACCACCACCCCCCCCCCCCACCCACCCCACCCCCCACCACCACCACCACACCCCCCACCACCCCACCCCCTTCCCCGCCCCCTCCCCCCCCCTCCCCCGGCCCGATCCCCCCCCTCCCCCCCCCACGCACCCCCCCACCACCCAACAATCCACCCGCGAACCCCGCAACCCCCTCTCCCGTTCTTTGTTTGTCTCGACATGAAGCTCGCTAAGGAGTCTTCTGCCTCTACGTAACGTCGAGTTCATCAAACCCCACACCATAACAGCCCACGGCACCCACCCACCCATACCCCCCCCCCACCATCGAAACCACTTACCCCTTCCCCCCCCCCCCCCTCCCAGCCATTGACACCTACCACCTCACCTCACCGCCCAATGCGAACGAGGAGTGTTTGTCTCGACATTAGCTCGCTAAGGAGTCCTGGCCGTGCCTCGAAGTGCGTCGAGTTCAGTCACCCCACAACAACACCCACCCCCCACCCCCACGTCACCCCACACCCCACCCCCCCAACCCCCCCCCCACCACCACCATCCCACCCCTTGCCCTTCCCTCCCCGCCCCACCACCTTACCATCACCCCTTCCCCCACCACCACCCGCACCCTTCTCACACCAACCTCACCTCAGAAGAGAAGAGCAACGAGCACCCTCACCCCCATGCTACCAGGAGTGTTTGTCTCGACATGAGCTCGCTAAGGAGTCTGCCTCGAAGTACGTCAAGTTCAGTCACCCCCCCCCCACCTCAACCTCCCCCCCACCCCCCCCCCCACAACCACCCACACACCTCACCATCACCGCATCCCCACCCTACCTCAATCCCACCTCACATCCACCCCACACACACCACCACACCTCCCTCCACCCTCCCCCCCTCCCCTGCCCCCACCGCCACTCCTCACCGGCTCACCCCCAAACTGCTATCTCGCTAATGAAAATCTGCCCTCGAGTACATTAAGTTAAGTCCCCCCCACACACAACCACCACCACCACCTCACCCTATGGCTACCAGGAGTTTTTGTCTCCGACATGAGCTCGCTAAGGAGTCTGCGTCGAAGTACGTCGAGTTCAGTCACCCCCCCACCCACCCACCCACACCACCACCACCTCACCCCTTCCCCCCCCCCCCCCCCACCACCCCACCACCACCACAACACCTCACCCCCATGCTACCAGGAGTGTTTGTCTCGACATGAGCTCGCTAAGGAGTCTGCCTCGAAGTACGTCGAGTTCAGTCACCCCCCACACCCACCCACCCACCCACACCCCACCACCATTACACCTCACTCACCCCATGCTACCAGGAGTGTTTGTCTCGACATGAGCTCGCTAAGGAGTCTGCCTCGAAGTACGTCGAGTTTCAGTCACCCCCCACCCACCCACCCACCCCCCACCACCACCATTACACCTCACCTCACCCCCATGCTAACCAGGAGTGTTGTCTCGCAATGAGCTCGCTAAGGAGTCTGCCTCGAAGTACGTCAAGTTCAGTCCACCCCCCCCCACCTCACCCCTTCCCCCCCCACCCCCACCCACCACCACCAATTACCCTCTAACCTCACCCCCCATGCTACCAGGAGTGTTTTGTCTCGACATGAGCTCGCTAAGGAGTCTGCCTCGAAGTACGTCGAGTTCAGTCACCCCCCCCCCCCCCCCCCCCCTCCCCACCACCACCACCACCTCAACCCCCCATGCTACCAGGAGTGTTTGTCTCGACATGAGCTCGCTAAGGAGTCTGCCTCGAAGTACGTCGAGTTCAGTCACCCCACCACCACCACCACCACCACCACCACCACCACCACCACCTCACCCCCATGCTACCAGGAGTGTTTGTCTCGACATGAGCTCGCTAAGGAGTCTGCCTTGAAGTACATAAAGTTCAGGCGGCAGTTGACTTTGGCCAAGGAGGATGCACTGTCCAAGCAGTACTCACGTAGGGGAGAGAGCTACATGGAAGAGTTGGCTGCAGGTGATGCTTGGGGGAGTCGGTGGTGGTGATGGTGGTGGTGGCAGTTGACTATAGCCAAGAAAAATGCACTGTCCAAGCAGTTCTCACGTAGGGGAGAGAGCTACATGGAAGAGTTGGCTGCAGGTGATGCTTGGGGGAGTTGGTGGTGGTGGCAGTTGACAATGGCCAAGGAGGATGCACTGTCCAAGCAGTACTCATGTAGGGGAGAGAGCTACATGGAAGAGTTGGCTGCAGGTGATGCTTGGGGGAGTTGGTGGTGGTGATGATAGTGGTGGTGGTGGTGGCAGTTGACAATGGCCAAGGAGGATGCACTGCCTAAGCAGTACTCATGTAGGGGAGAGAGCTACATGGAAGAGTTGGCCGCAGGTGATGCTTGGGGGCTTCACTGTGTGTGGGTGGGCGTTTGTGTGTGTGTGTGTGTGGGGGGGGGGGGTGTGGGGGGGCAGGATTTCATTGTCCGTTATTTTGTTTTATTTTCAGATGCTGTCTTTGTTGTTGGTGGTGGTGGTGGCAACCAGCAACTACAGTATGCAATGACGTGGCTGCAAGTGCGAAGGAGGCTGCTGCCAGTGGGTCGTCCGCTGGTGTGACTAGTCAAGGAGGCGGGGGTGCGACAACAAAAACCACCACCAAAAAAAATAACAACAAACAACACAAACAACATAAACAACTACAGTTATTCGCCCTGCTCACTACAGTATGCTCTGATGTGGCTGCAGCTGCGAAGGAAGCTGCTGCCAACGGGCCGCCCGCCGATGTGACTGACTAAGGAAGGCACATCCACCACTACCACCAACACCAACACCACCAACAACAACAAACAACTCAAACAGAAACAAGTTACAGTTCGACGGCCTACTAACTACAGCATGCTCTCATGTGGCTGCAGGTACGAAGGAAGCTGCTGCCAACAGGCCGCCCGCCGATGTAACTGACTAAGGAAGGCACATCCACCACTACCACCACCACCGACACCACCAACAACAAAAACAACTCAAACAAAAACAAGTTACAGTTCTGCGGCCTACTAACTACAGTATGCACTAATGTGGCTGCAAGTGCGAAGGATGCCGCTGCCAATGGGTCGTCTGCCGGCGTGACTGGCTAAGGAGGCACCACCACCTACGACAACAAACAACACAAACAAAAACAAGTAATAGTTATACGGCCTACTAACTACAATATGCACTCATGTGGCTGCAGGTGCGAAGGAGGCAGCCGCCAATGGGCAGTCCGCTAGCGTAACTGGTAAAGGAGGCGGGGGTGGGAACCCCTTTGGTGGGGGTCAGATCACCCCCTCCTCTCGCTCCTCACGCCACAATAGCATGATGGGGGGAGACATAGTCCGCAGTGACTACCAGGAACAGCGGATCATGAACAACTTCCAGGTAAGTGGTAGTGGGGGGGGGGGGGGGGGGGGGGGGGGGGGGGGGGGGGGGGGGGGGGTCAAAGTACGCCATCCTCTCGCTCCTCACACCACAACATTATGATTGAAGGAGACATAATCCGCAGCAACTATGAGGAGCAGCGGATCATAAACAACTTTCAGGTCATTGGTTGTGCGTGTGTGTTGTGTGTGTGTGTGTGTGTGTGTGTGGGGGGGGGGGGGGGGGGGGATGGGGTCAAGTACGCCATCTCCTCTTGCTCCTCACCCCCATCAGTATGATGGGGGGAGACATAGTACGCAGCAACTACCAGGAACAGCGAATCATGAACCTTCCAGTAAGTGGTAAATGGGCGGGGGGGGGGGGGGGGGGGGGGGGGTGTTTTGTGCGTTCCGTTGTTTTGTTTTGCCTCCTCACTCCACAAGACGCATGATGGGGGGAGACATAGTCCGCAGCAACTACCAGGAACAGCGGATCATGAACAACTTCCAGGTAAGTGGTAGTGGGGGGGGGGGGGGGGGGGGGGGGGGGGGGGGGGGGTTGTGGGGTGGGGGGGTGGTGGTGGGTTGGGTGGGTGGTGGTGGTGTTGGGGGGGGGGTGGGGGTTTTGGGGGGTTGGGGGCGTGGGGGGGGTGGGGGTGGTTGGGGGGGGTTGGGGGTGTGGAGTGACGGTGTGGGGGGGGGGTAAAAGAACGCCATCCTCTCGCTCCTCAAGCACAACAGCAATGACGGGGGGATCATAGTCCCGCATCAACTAACCAGAACAGCTGATCATGAAAAACTTCCTCCAGGTAAGTGTATGGGGGGGGGGGGGGGGTTGTTGTTTGTGTGGGGGGGGTGTGGTGGGGGGTTTGGTTGGGGGTTGGGGGGGGAGATTGAAGGTTGTGGTGGGGTCATAGAAATCGCCATCCTCTCGCTCGCCTCACCCGCTACAAAAACAGCATGAACGGGGATACATCGTCCGCAGCAACTACATGAACAGCGGATCACATTAACAACTTCCATGTAAGTGGTATTTGTGGGGTGGGGGGGGGTTGGGTGTGTTGCGGGGAGGGACCGTGGGAGTGGGTTGGGGGGAGTCCCCCCGCCCCCCTCCTCCTCAGCTCTCACTCCCCTCCCCCCCCTCCTGGTGGGGGCGCCCTATCCCGCAGCTCAACTCCAGGACCGCGGATCATGAACAACTTTCCACTTCCAGGTAAGTGGTAGTGGTGGGGGGTGGGGGGGGGGGGTGTTTTGTTTTTTTTTTTCTTATCTATTTTTTTTGTTTGTTTTTCTGTTCCTTTTTTGTTTTTGTTTGTCAACCTCCCCTTCCCTCCTGCTCTGCTCCTCCCTCCCCCACGCTTCTGTGAATGGTGGAGACATATTCCCGCAGCAACTTACCAGGACAAACACAGATACCAACGCGATTATCATGAACAACTCGTCCAGGTTTTGGGTAGTGGGTGGTTGTGGTGGGGGGGGGGGTTGGTGGGTGAGTGAAGGTGGTGTGGTGGGTGGGGGTTAAGGAACGCCATCTGCTCCTCGCTTCACGCACAGCATTATGATTGGGGGAGACATAGTACTCAAACCAACTACAGGAACAGCGGCTATGAACAACTTCCAGGGTTGGTAGTGGGTGGTGGTGGTGGGCGGGGGGGGTTGGGGGGAGTGAAGGGGGGGGGGGGGTTAAATAAAAAGAACGCATCCTCTCGCTCCTTCACGCCCACAACAGCATGGGGGAATGGGGGGGAGACTTAGTCCGCAGCGCAGCAACTACAGGAACAGGGATCCATGCACAACTTCAGGTAAAGTGGTAGTGGGGGGGGGGGGGGGGGGGGGGGGGGGGGTGAGTGAGGGGGGGGGGTGGGGGTGTAACGGAACGCAATCCTCTCGTACTCACGCCACCGCAGTTGATGGGGGGGGGGGAGAATAGTCAGCCAGCCAGCAACTACAGGACATGCGGAACATGAACAACTCCAGGTTTGGGTAGTGGGTGTGGTGGTGGGGGGGGGGGGTTGGGGGGGAGGAAGTGGTGGTGTGGGGGGGTTAAGGAACGACCATCCTCTCGCCCCTACGCACCGCAGTATGATGGGGGGGAGACATCATAGTACGCCAACAACTAACCAGGAACAGCAGGGATCATGAACACTTCCAGGTAAGTGGGTAGTGGGGGGGGGGGGGGCGGGGGGGAGTGAAGGTGGTTGTGGGGGGGGGGGGGGGGGGTTAAGTGTAAAGGAACGCCATCCTCTCGCTCTCACGCCACAGCGTGATGATGGGGGGCGACATCAGTACGCAACAACTACAGGGAACGCGGATCATGAAAACGTCCAGGTAAGTGGGTAGTCACGAAGGGGGGGGGGGGGGGTTGGGGGGGAGTGAAGGTGGTGGTGGGGGGGGGGGGGTAAAGGAACGCCATCCTCTCGCTCCTCACGCCACAGCAGTATGATGGGGGGAGGCATAGTCCGCAGCAACTACAGAACACGGATCATGAACAACTTCAGGTAAGGGTAGTGGTGTGGGGGGGGGGGGGGGGGGGGGGGGGGGTGAAGGTGGTGGTGGGGGGGGGGGTAAAGGAACGCCATCCTCTCGCTCCTCACGCCACAGCAGTATGATGGGGGGAGACATAGTACGCAGCAACTACCAGGAACAGCGGATCATGAACAACTTCCAGGTAAGTTAGTGGGGGGGGGTTGGGGGGGAGTGAAGGTGGGGAGGGGGGGGGGGGGGGGGTAAAAGGGAACGCCATCCGCTCGCTTTCTTCACGCACACAAAAAGCAGATGGGGGGAGGACATAGTCCGCAGCGATTTCAGGAACAGGGATCCCATGAACAACGCCAGGTAAGTGGTTAGTGTGTGACTGTGTTGTGTGGGGGGGGGGGGGGGGGGGAGGGAAGGGGGGGGGGGGGGGGTAAAAGAACCACCCTCTATCGTGCCTCACGCCCACAACAGCATGATGGGGGGAGACGAGAAAGTCGCAGCAGCCGCAAACTTACCAGGGAACAGCGGATCATGAACAACTTCAGGTGAAGTGGTAGTGGGAGGGGGGGGGGTTGGGGGGGGTGAAGGTGGGGTCGGGTGGGGTAAGGAACGCCATCCTCGCGCTCCTCACGCCACAGCCGTATATGATGGGGGAGGAATAGTCCGCAGCAACTACCAGGAACAGCGAATCATGAACAAAAGCAGTTAAGTAGGTATAGTGGGGGGGGGGGGGGGGGGGGGGGGGGGGGGGGAGTGAGGGTGGTGGTGGTGGTGGGGGTAAAGGAACGCAATCCATCCCCCGCTCCTCACGCCACGGGTATGATGGGGGAGACATAGTACGCAGCAATACAAGGAACAGCGGATCATGAACAACTTCCAGGTAAGTGCCGTAGTGGGGTAGTGGGGGGGGGTGGGGGTGGAGGAGGTGAAGGTGTTGGTGGTGGGGGGTAAAGGAACGCATCATCTCGATCTCCACGCCACAACAGATTTGATGGGGGGGAGAAATCGTCCGCAGCGATTATCGGAAACAGCGATCATGAAACAACTTCCAGGTAAGTGGTAGTGTGTGTGTGTGTGGGGGGGGGGGAGGGGGGGGGGGGGGGGTGGTAGTGAAGGTGTGGGGGGGGGGTATTAAAAGAACGCCATCCTCTCGCTCCTACGCCACAACCAAGCCATGATGGGGGTGGGAGACATAGTCGCAGCAACTACAGGAAACAGCGGAAGAACTAATTGAACAACTTCCAGGTACGTGGTAGTGGGGAGGGGGGGGGGGGGGGGAGGGCAGGAATGGTGAGGGTGGGGGGGGGGGGGGGGGGGGGGGTGGTGGGAGGGGGGGGGGGTATAATTAGGCGGGGGGTAAAAAAGAACGCATCACTCTCGCTCCCTCAGCCACACAGTCTGATGGGGGGAGACATAGTCTGCAGCAACTACCAGGAGCAGCGGTCATGAACAACTTCAGGGTAAGTGATAGGGGGAGGATGGAGGGAGGGTGGGGGTGGGGGGGGGGATTGTGGCAGGGGGGTGGGTGGGTGGGGGGATATTTGTGTGTAGGGGGGGGGGGGGGGGGGGGGGGGGGGGGGAGGTTGGGGGGGGGAAAGGTGAAGCCTAGCTAATTTGACTCCACAAGTGAAAATATACCCACTATTTGATGCCCTGTTCCCACAAAAGCCACCTCACCTAACCCCACCCCACACCTACCCCCCACCCCTCCACCCACACCCACTCCCCTCCACCCAACCCCAATTACCCCACCACCCACACCACTCACCTACACCCCCCCCACACCACCCTTTCACACCCACCACCCCAACCCCCACCCTACACCTAACCCCAACCAACCCCCCACCCCCCCACATCCTACTCAACCCTACCACACACCCCACAGGCTGTGGAGCTGCTGAAGCAAATGATCCACGTGCCTAGCATGCTGCTGGACCCATGGGTCATGCGCTGGAGGGGATATGACAACCAGAATGGGCTGGTCCTAGACCCTGCAGCGGAGCTGGCGAATGAGCAGGTGGTGAAGGCATGGAGTGAGCAAGAGAGACAGACCTTCATGGACAAGTTCTTGCAGGTGGGTGGGTAGGTGGGTAGGATTGGGGGTAGGGGGCGGGGGTGTTGTTGTACGTAGTGGGTGACGGTCCTCGACCCCTGTAGCGGAGCTGGCCAAATGGAGGTGTGTGAAGGCATTGGAGCGAGAGCAAGAGAGAGACAGACTTCAGGACAGTTCTGCAGGTGAGTGGTGTTTGCTGATGTATGCAAGGGTGTCGAGTTCTTGCAGGAGGGTAGGGTTGGGTTAGGGGGCTGGGGGACGGGGAGGTGTCGGGTAGTAGGTCCTAGACCTGCAGACGGAGCGGCGAACATATGAGCAGTGGTGAAGGAAAGCATGGAGCGAGCAAGAGAGACTGACCTTCATGGACAAGTTCTTGCAGGTAGGTAGTACATGGAAATACAGTTGGTGGGTGGTGATTGCAGATGTATGCAAGGGTGTCAAGTTCTTGCAGGTGGGTAGGGTTGGGTAGGAGGTGGTGGTAGGGTGTTGCTAGGGAGGTAGGTAGTAGGTCAGGGACCATAAGGCGGGAGTCTGGCGGAAATGAGCGGGTGGGAAGGGATGGGTGAGGAAAGAGAGAAAGGCCTTCATGGACAGTTCTTCAGGTGGTGGAGTGGTAGGTTAGGGGGTAGGGGGCGGGGAATGTAGGTAGGTAGGTAGGTCCTGGACACTGCCGCAGAGCCTGAGAATGAGCAGGTGGTGAAGGCATGGAGCGAGCAAGAGAGACAGACCTTCATGGGCAAGTTCTTACATGTGGGTGGGTGGGTAGGATTGGGGGTAGGGGGCGGGGGTGTAGGTAGGTCCTGGACACTGCAGCGGAGCCTGAGAATGAGCAGTTGTGAAGGCATGGAGCGAGCAAGAGAGACAGACCTTCATGGGCAAGTTCCTGCTTGTGGGTGGTACATGGAAATAACGTTGGTGGATGGTGTTTGAAGATGTATGTCCTGTCTCCACATCAACACACACACTGACACACACACCAGCACACACGCCCAAACCAACACACACACACAAATACCAACACACACCAACACCCACATCAGCACCCACACAAACACCCACACACAAACCAACATCCACACCAACACACACACACACAAACCAACACCCACGCCAACACCCACACACAAACCAACACACACACCAACACCCACCCATTCCAAAACCCACACACAAACCAACACCCATACCAACATCCACACCAACATCCACACCAAAACCCACGCACAAACCACCACACTAACCCAGCACCAAAGCACCGGCATAAAACACCTACCCAAAACCTACGCACAAACCAACACACACACCAACACACCACAGACTACACACAATCGAAACATCCCACGCACAAACCAACACACACACCAACACACACCAACAGATACACCAACACACACCAACACATACACCAACACACACACACCAACACACACCAACACATACACAAACACACACACACACAACATCCACCAACAGGACGACACCAAGCACACACCAACACAAAGGCAACACACACCAAAAAGCAGGACACCAACACACACACCAACACACAACCAAAACCCACGACAAACCCCAAACAACACCAGCGCACACAACACACACACACCAACAAACAAACACCACACCGAACACAACACAAAAGACACCACAACACACAAAACCAGGCACCAATCGAAACACACACACACACACACACACAACATACACATCACAAACACAACAATGCGACACAAACAAACACGCACACCAGCACACCCACACCACACACAATCACCAACAACACCACACCAACCACAACACACACACAAACACCATATGTGCAGTTCAGAGTACTCCGATCCATTGTGTAAGATTCTGCCACTCCACACACACACCAACACACATACTCACACACACACACCTATGTGCAGTTCCTGAAGGACTTCCGCTCCATTGCTACGTTCCTGCCTCCACACACACACCAACACTCACACACACCTATGTGCAGTTCCTGAAGGACTTCCGCTCCATTGCTACGTTCCTGCCTCCACACACACACCAACACCAACACACACACACACACACACACACACACCTATGTGCAGGTTCCTGAAGGGACTCCGCGCCAGTGCTACGTTCTGCCTCCACACCACACACAACACAAACACACACCTATGGGCCGTTCTGGAAGGGGGACTTCCGCTCCAGTGCTACGTTCATGCCCTCACACACACACCAAACCCCCCCCCCCCCCCCCCAACCCCCCACCACACCCAACACACACACCTATGTGCAGTTCCTGAAGGACTTCCGCTCCATTGCTACGTTCCTGCCTCCACACACACACCAACACACACACTCACACACACACACCTATGTGCAGTTCCTGAAGGACTTCCGCTCCATTGCTACGTTCCTGCGTAATCGCACAGCGGGAGACTGCGTGCCTTTTTTCTACAAGCACCAACATACACACACACCAACATACACACACACACACACACACAAACACACAAACACACCTATGTGCAGTTCCCGAAGGACTTCCGCTCCATTGCTACGTTCCTGCCTCCACACACACACACACCAACACACACACACACCAACCAACATACACACACACACACCAACACACACACACACACACACACACACCTATGTGCAGTTCCCGAAGGACTTCCGCTCCATCGGTACGGTTCTGCGTACCGCACGCGGAGAATGGTGGCTTTTTTCTACACGACACCAGAAGTAAGATGGTTTGGCACTCGTGAGGTTGTGGGAAGCAGCAAGATGAAGAAAAGGAGCTGCAGGGGTGTGCTGGCAACGTCATCCATGCGTGGTACTGTGGGGTGTGTTGATGTGTGTAGGTGTTATGTATGTGTGAGTTTGCAACCCTGAGGCGTAAGCAGTGGCTGAAAAACGAGGCTGCAGGTGTGTGCTGGTAATATATTATCTATGTGTATATATGTGGGTTATGTGTGCTGGTAATATATTATCTATGTGTACATATGTGGGTTATGTGTGATAGTATTATTAATATTACTATGTGTGGTGGGTGTGTTATGGGTGACTGGAATATAGTATCTCCAGTTGTGCTGTGTGTTATGGGTGATGGTAATATATTATCTATGTGTGTGTGTGTTATGGGTGCTGGTAATATATTATCTATGTGTGTATATGTGTGTGTTATGTGTGCTGGTAATATATTATCTGTGTGTATATGTGTGTGTTATGTGTGCTGGTAATATATTATCTATGTGTGTATATGTGCGTGCTATTGGGTGGATGGTAATATAGTTCGGTGTGGTTGATGGGTGTGTATGTGTGCTGGTGTAAAATCTTATTAGTGGTATAGTGTGTTATGTGTGATGGTCTGGTATTACTCTATGTGCGTATATGTTGTGTATGTTGATTGGGTAATGTCTTATTATGTGTGATATGCGGTGTATGTGTGATGGTAATGTATTATCTATGTGTGTATATGCGTGTGTTATGTGTGATGGTAATGTATTATCTATGTGTGTATATGCGTGTGTTATGTGTGATGGTAATATATTATATATGTGTAAAGGTGTTGTGTACTTGTGAGTTTGCAACTGTGAGGCGTAAGCAGCAGTTGAAAAAAAACGGACGGATTGCAGGTTGGTGGCTGGGAATATATCCAAATTGGGGCTTGTGTGTATATTCGTTGTTGGGTTGCTAAACCCGTGCGCGTAAGCTGGTGGCTGAAAAAAGGAGGGGGCTCAGGGTTTTTCTGGGAGGAAAAATATTTATATGTCATATGTTGTCGCTGTGTGAGGATGTATGTATTTAATTGTCTGTGTGAGTTTGCAACTGTGAAGGGGAAGCGCACCCCACACATCAACCCCCACCTAAAACCCCACCCCCAACTCCCCCCACCCAACCCCCAACCCCACCACCCATCCCCCTCCCCACGCAGAACGGACAGCGCAAGCAGCTGACCGCCCCTCTGACTGAGCGTCTCCAATGAATCGACAGTGGTTCGGCCTCCCACATCCCAACCACCATAACTCAAACCCAAAACCACACCCCAACAACCTAACCCCCACCCAACTAACCCCACACTCCACCCACGCAGAACGGACATGCGCAAGCAGTGAACGCCCCTCTGATGGCGTTTCCCAATGCACTCGACACGGAAATCGGCCTTTTCCCATCCAAAAAAACCATCACTCAAACCCCAACCCAACCCCCCAACCACCTTAACCCAACCCACCCCCACCCACGCAGCGGACAAGCGAAGTAGGCTGACCGCCCCTCTGATGGCGGCTCCCACTGCTCGACGCGGGTTCGGCCTCCCCATCCCCCCCCAACACTCAAACCCCACCCCACCACCACCACGCAGACAAGGGGCATGCACAAGCACCCCCCCACCCCACTCACTATCCCCACCCGCTCCCACCCCACCCACGCAGACGGACATGCGCAAGCAGCTGAAGCCCCTATGATGGTGGCTCCACTGCTCTAAAGCGGAATTTGGCTCCCCCAATCCCCACCCCACCACCAACCCCAACACCACACACAATACGCAGACAAAGGGCATGCACAGCACCCCACCCCCACCACTTAACCCACACCACTCCCCCCACCCCACGCAGACGGACATGCGCAAGAGCTGAACGCCCTTGATGGTGGAGCCCTCTCGTAGTGGTTCCGCCTCCCCGTTGCCAGCAACCCCATCCTGGAGGGACCCGGCCGCGGGGGAGGCCGTGGCCGAGGGGTACGCGCCACCCGGGGACGCGGAGGCCGAGGGGGGGCTGCCATTCCCGCTGGCCTCTTGCCCCACGAACTGCTGCCGATGACAATGACGGCTGCTAATCCAGCTGAGTTCCCCTTCCCTCAGAATACCCTCTCTGCTCTCCTGCCTCAGAGCGCCTTCTCTCAGTTTTCCGAGGACGACGCACACCCTCTGTTCTCCCTGGGGGTCATCCTGCCTGAGGTGGGGGGCCCAGCCCCGCTGCGCCCCCCCCCGCCCCTCACGCCCTTGGACGTGGCCCCCGATGCAGCAGCAGGGGCTGCGGACAATCTGGCCGAGGCAGTCGAGTTTGACGATCAGGAATTTGTGACAGCTGTGCAGCAGCATGGGCGTGACTTTAAGGCCATTTGTCGCCACCTAGGTATCCGCACGCCGAACGCATGCAAACACTACTTCTACAAGAACAGGCTCAGGCTGGGGCTGGATCAGGTAGGGCCCCTTCCCCCACACGGCCCCTCCCCCCCACACATACATACATGCACACACAAACATGCACAAGCACATATTCAAACTTATTTGTCGCCACCTAAAGATTCGCACGCCGAGCGCATGCAAACACTACTTCTACAAGAACAGGCTCAGGCTGGGGCTGGATCAGGTAGAGCCCCTCCCCCCCACACATGCCCCTCCACCCAAACAGTAATAATGCACCACACACAAACATGCACAAGCACATACTCAAACTCACTTAACGTCACCTAGAAATGCGCGCACTGAGCGCATGCACACACTACTTCTACAAGAACAGGCTGGACCTGGTAGGGGCCCCTCCCCCCCACCACCCACCCACCCACACATACATGCATACGTACATACATAAACGCACAAGCACATACTCAAACTCATTTGACGTCACTTAGTTATGCCTCCCCCCGACTCCCCTGTCCCCCCAACACACCCACCCACACATACATAGGGGTCGGCCATATGACATCATATGAAATCATGTCATCATATGATATCGATGTGACGCGCGGTATGAACCAGTTCAATTTGGCCTGGGGCATCATATCTATGATATAAATCATATGGATTTTGTAGATATAACTTGTCTTCGGTCAACATCAATGAATTGCCGGTTTCCCTTACAATACTGCACAGCTAGCTCAAGCGCATTTTGACGAACCTAGGGATCTGCACGCCAGACGCCCACCACTACCATCCAAGCTAACCCCAACAAAGCAACCACCAACTCTACCCCGCCTCCCCGCATGTCATGCATGATCTCAACGAAGAATCGGACAGCACAGCCACCCAACCCAACCCAACTCAGCCGCCTCACACACGCCCCCCTCCCCCTCCATCCCCAGCTGACATGCATGATGCTCCCACGGAGAATCCGACGCACAAGCCCACCCCAACCCGACCCAACTCTCAGCGCCTCACACACGCCCCCCTCCTCCCCGCATGTCATGCACAATCGCAACTGAGAATCGGACAGCACAGCCACCCAACCCCCAAACCAACTCAGCCCTCTCACCACGGGGCCACCCCCACCCCCCCTCCTCCTCCCCAGCATGTCATGAATAATGACCTACATTGGAAAGGACAGCACAGCCCACCCAACCCAAACCCAGCCGCATCCAACACGCCACCCACCCCCCCCCCCCCCACCCCCACCCACCCCCCCCCCACCCCCCCCCCACCCCCCTCCTCCCCACAGGATCATGCAGGACCGCCACGGAGAAGCAGACAGCCAGCCACCTAACCCCGACCCAACCCAACCAACTCAGAGCCTCAACACCCGCCCACATCCTCCCCAAAGGTCATGCAGGACCGCAACGGAGAAGCAGACAGCACAGCCACCCAACCCGACCCAACCCAACCCCCAAACCCTAACTCAGAGGGACTCACACACAAACAACCCTCCTCCCAAACAGGTTAGCAGGACCGCACGGAGAAGCAGACAGCACAGCCACCAACATGACCCGACCCAAACCAAACCCGACCCGAACTGACCCAACCCACCCCGACCCCAACTTCAGTCACACACGCCCACCCCTTTTTCTCACCCCACAGGTCATGAAGGGACCTGCAAGGGAGAAGCAGACCGCAACAGCCACACAAACATGACCGAACCCAACCCAACCCAACCCAACTCAGCAGCCTCACACACGCCCACCCCTCCTCCCCACAGGTCATGCAGGACCGCAACGGAGAATCCAACAGCACAGCCACCCGACCAAACCCAACCCAACAACCCAGACAACCCAAAACCAACCCAACTCAGCCTCACACACGCCACCCCTCCTCCCCACAGATCATGCAGGACCGCAACGGAGAAGCGGACGGCACATACATTGCACCAACCGCGGGTCTCATCGACGACACCTTCCTCGAAGCCGACTTCTCGGTGGGTCTGCCCCTCTCCGGTGGCAAAGCTGGCCGTGGTGGCGGTGGCGACAAAGGGCGGTCGGCACGGGCCCCCTCACGAGCTGCCGCCTCAGCTGCCGCTGCCGCCTACCTGGCAACCTCCTCCCCCCCTCCCGGCTCCTCCCCGACTGCTGCGTCAGCAGCAGCGGGTGGTGGGGGCTCGGATCCCTCAGCCCCCACCCCTGACAGTGCCGAGGCTGACCTGACGCTGAAAGCCGAGGCGCTCGCAGGGTTGGATCCCTGTTTCCCCAAGCGAGAATAGAAGGAGTGGTGCAGCCAGGCCCCGGGCTCCTGGCAGAGGCTGAGTTTGGGCCCACCGAGTCGCATGGAGGCGGGAGTGAGTTGGTGTCCAGGGGCCCGGCGATCAGCAGAGATGAGCCCAAAAAGAAGAGGCGGCGGCGGAAGCCAATGGACTCCCCCCCCCCTATGCATACTATGCCAGGTGCGGGCTCCCATGCTGATTACTCACCCTGTCACCCAACTCCCATCACCCGAGCACCGACCCGTAGCACTCAAAATACGGCCACAAGAACATGAACACAACCCACCCCTATATAACACCAAGTACACAAGGGCAACAAACCGAAAAACACGAAGCCTCACTAAACCTCACTGTGAAACCCACCCACACACCATCACACCCCCTCTCACACTGCCACCCTAAACCTTTGACTCACCCTCCCACCCACCCTCTCATCACACTTATCACCGCTCTCATACACAAGGATGCTAACAACGACCATCAACTTTCACCCTCCCAAACAGCACTCGCCCACCGAACATTAAATTACCCGCACATCCACCAGATCAACACTCAAATACAAATTAGAAACTACAACTCTCAAATCTAGGCAGGAGAACCAAACGCAAATAAACATAACCATCCACCCCACATAGCCACTACACCCTTTCCACACCATCTCACTTACACACACCCAAGGCCCAGGATCCCAAGGTTGGACTATCAAGGTTGGAGACACACAACTCCCTTCTAAACACCCCACCGCACTCACCCGCAAAGAACAATATTACTCACCCGCTAGGCCCCAGGGATCTAAGAAACATCCAAGGCATGTGCATCACAAAAGCCCACCACACACATTTACCCCTCTCAACAAACCGCCCTCCAAAGCTCAAACACCTACCAGCCCACATACCCCACTCCGCCGCCTCCACCCCTCTCACAACAGACCCCCTCTTAACCTCACCCACCGCCCAATGCCCGGGCTCCCAAGCTGATCATCAAGGTATGCTTACCAACGCCCACTCACCCTTTCCAACACCCCTTCTCCAACACACCCCACTCGCCCTCCCATCCCTCCGTCAATCACACCTCCCCTTACTTCTCACCACCACGCAGGCCCGGGCCTCCCCAAGCCTGAAATTCATCAAGGTAAATGCTTACCAACGCCCACTTTCAAGGGACACCCCTTTCAAACCACTCGTCCCACTACACCCACACAACCAACGCACCCTCTCAACTAATCCCCTCTCACCTCACTCTCTCCACACACACCACGACACCCTTCTCCCTCACACACCACGCTAGGGTCCCCAGGCTCCCAACTGAAGATCAGGAAGGTAATGCCAACCAACGCCCCTCATCTCCTCTAACACACCCCACGTCACACCCTCTCAACAACACCAACCCTCTTCACCGCCACCCCTCTCACTTTCACCCACCCCTCTCACCCACCCCCCAAACGTCTAAGGCCCCAGCTCCCAGGCCTATCATCAATAGCATGCCTAAACCAAACACCACTACCCTTTCCCACCCTCACACCACCACACACATCTCTCCCCCGAACCTGGGGGGGGCCCACCCCACCCTCCCAACCCACCCTTTCTCAACCCTTTCACCCCCCTCTCACACACGGCCTCTCACTCACACCTACAGCCCAGGCCCCCAGCTCCCCAAGCCGATCATCAAGGCATGCTAACCAACGCTCCCTCCCCCAGTGCCGACGCTTCCCACGGCCATCCATCCTCTTCCATGACCCAGCAGCAACAGCTAGATCTCCTATTGCAAGAGGCTCAGCTGAGGCAGGCCCAGGGTCTACTAAGCCCCGAGCACAGTGCCTTGCTCTTAGCCTTGCAGCAGCAGATCAACCATGACGACATGATCTCCCAGCAGCAGCACCAGCAGCTTGGGCTGGGCGGAATGCTCCAGCAACAGCAGCATCAGCAGGTACACTTTTGAATTTGATTTGTTACACAGCATCAGCGGGTACAATTTTAAATTTGAATTGTTACACAGCATCAGCAGGTACACTTTTGAATTTGAATTGTTACACAGCATCAGCGGGTACGATTTTGAATTTGAATTGTTACACAGCATCAGCAGGTACACTTTTGAATTTGAATTGTTACACAGCATCAGCAGGTACACTTGAATTTTGAATGTACAAAAACAGTATCAGCAGTTAATATTTTGAATTGAATTGTTTGCCGTGTTCTTCAATAGACTCTAGGCTGCTGCTCATCATCCTGCAATGCCTAGTCCCCCCGTTCGATACCAAGGTACTACAAAGCTCGCGCGGCAGCGCGAATTCGCGCACGTTTTTTTAGCCCCACTGCGCGTTTCAAGCAGTTTTTTGTCACCCTCCTGTGGGCCGAGCATCGCGCAGTTTGTTTTTGCCCACTTGTTTGCCACTACAAATGCTTACCATTTGACAAAATGTATTACCCTGGTTTTTTTTGATAACGAACGGAAACCAGGGAGCACACGACAGTTGCATTGAAATCCAGAACAGTTGAAAAGCTTGTCCCCAGGTCAATTCAGCCCCAACTCAAAACCAACCCTGACACGCCAACACCACACCAACACGCCACCCCACCAACACTCATCCGACCACCAACAAAACAAAACAAGAGAACACACCCCACAAAACCATCACTTCACCCCACCACCAACCAACCAATCACCTAACAACTCATCCACCACCAAGCTCCCACACCATCACTCAGCCCACCCGCCATGAACACTCATTCCACCACCCGACACCTCACACCCACACCATCAAAACTCATCCACCACTCACAACCACAACACCATCACTCCACCCCACCACCAACACCCCACACCATCACGTCACACCACTTCACCAAACATTCACTGCCCCATCCCCAACACTTGCATCCACCCCCAACACCCACCACGCATCCCACTCACCCACTCCAACCAACAACCCACCCAACTACCGACCAACACCCACACCCAACACCACCCCACTAACCACACCCACCACCAACACCAATCCAACAACAACACCACACCATCAATACCAATTACCAAACCCAACGCCAACACTCACCCAACCACGCACACCCTGAAACCCCCCCCCCCCCCCCCCCCCCCCCCCCCCTCACCCCCTCACCCACTACCACCGCCCCTGACACCTTGGCAGCAGGGTGCTCCCTCCCAATTAACAGCATCAGCCAACAACCACCAACACTCTACCACCCTCCCACCAAACAGCCACCACCACCACCCCACCCAACTAAACTACCCACCCCAACCAACAACTAGAACCACCCCTCCCTTTCACCCACTCAACACCACTTACAACCCCCTGCAGCAGAAAGTGCTTTCTTCCATCCACATGAACCGACCAACAACCCAGAACCACCCAACCAACCCACCCTCCAAAACACCCACCCTCCCCAAACACCAATACCTACCCAACCTGGCCCTCCCCCTCACCCACCAACACCCCACCCACCCAACACGTACCCACCCCACCAACACTCACCCACCAACACCCACCCACCAACACCCAACACCAACACTCACCCACCAACACCCTGGCACCCTGCAGCAGATGCTCCTCCATCAACAGCAGCAGCAACAACAGCTCCTTCTCCTGCAGCTATCCCAGCAGCAGCAGCAACAGCAACAACAGCAGCACCATCAGCATCATCAGCATCACCAGGTGCAGCAGGGTGGCAATCAACCACCCGGTGGGGGGTGTTGGTCCTTCTATACCTTACCTCCATGGGAAACAGGTAACTAGAATTACCGCTCCCCCACCCCTACTTTTGCCCCACCCGAGGTCCGAACCCTTAAACCCCACCCCACTGCCCCACTTAGGGCGCCCCTACCCAACCTTTGGGCCACCACCCCCCCACCTTACTCTAATTACTCTACTTAAACCCCCCATCCTTACCCCACTTGCCCGCTTTGGCGGGCCCCCACCCCCACCTTACCCCACTACCCACCTTAGCCCCGACCCCACTTTTGCCCCAACCCCCCCTTTCTCTACCCCCATCTAACACCACCTTACCCGCTTGCCCCAAACCCCCTACCTTTTACCCACTACCCCACCTTACCATTACCCCTCCCACCTCCTTACCTCCACCCCAACCTTTAAACCCACCCCAATCGTACCCCCTTACCCCATCCGCCCCCCCTTACAACAACCATCTCCCAGCCACCTTTCACCATCCCAGTTTCACCTTCACCAACCCCCACCCAACCTTACCCCACACCCACCTTTAACCCTTTAACCCCACCCCAGCTAATGAGCCAGCTGAACCAACCAGGAGGCAGCTCTGCCCTGTCGCAACCTACCACCTTACCCCACCCACACCCTTAACCACCTACCCAACCTTAACCCCTTACCCCATCCATGCCACCTTACCCCCACAAACCCACCTTATAATTACCCGAATACCCCTTTTACCCCACCCAGAAAAAAAACCTTACCGGCCACCCCCCCAGCTCAATGAGCCAGCTGAAAACCAACCCCAGGAGGCCATCCTCTGCCCTGTCCGCCAACCATCGCGCACCTTAAACCCCACCAACCCGACCTTCCTCCCCCCCATTTTTAAAAAACCCCTTTTACCCCCATCCCCCAGCCTCCCTTATAACCCCACCCCCCAGCTCATGAGCCAGCTAAACCAACCAGGAGGCAGGTCTGCCCTGTCACAATTCATCACCTTACCCCTAACACCACCCACCCCACCTTAATTTAACCCCTTACAAAAAAAAAACAACCACACTTCACCAAAAAAAAAAAAAACACCTTTAAAACACCACTAACCCCCACCCTTACAGCCACCCACACACCTTTTTAACCACCCACCCCACTTAACCCCCCTCACCCCATCCCAGCCCCTTAACCAACCACCAAGCCAATCTTTGCCCAACAAACCCACTTCCCCCACCACCCCAGCTAATGAGCCACAGCTAAAAAACCAACCCGGAGCAGCCCCTGCCCTGATGTCGCAACTCTCAACCAGCCAACAACGGACACGTTGCCAAGTGGCACTTTCAAACGGGCCCGTCAGTCTGCAGCTACAGAACCTGACTGGGCAGGGGGGTGCACAGGGCCAAGGCACGCAGACCCAGCAGCAGCAGCAGCAGCAGCAGCTTCAACTTCAACAGCAACTGTCCATGCAGGGACTCAACCCAAGCCTGCTCAGCCAGTTATCTCAGCAGCCGCCCCATAAACCTTCCATCAGATCCAGCCCTTGCTGCAAAGCCAGCGCTGCAGCAGCAAACCACAGCAGCATCCCTCCCCAACCGAGCAGCACCCAGCCAGCCAGCAGGTGTCTGCAAGGGGGGGTGCCCTCCAATCTTGGGCCCCTGGCGCCAAGCCCAACGGGTCTGTTTGTATGAACTGATTGTTGCCGTGGTGGGGGTTCCGGTGGTGGTTGTGGGAGGGGGGGGGGGGGGGGGGGGGGGGGGGGGGGGGGGGGGGGGGGGGGGGGGGGGGGGGGGGTTGGGGGGGGGGGGGGGGGGGGGGGGGGTTGGGGGGGGGGGGGGGGGGCATAATAAAAACACAAATAAAAAAAAAATAAACAAAAAACTAAACCCCATCCCAGCACAAACCGCCAGACGCCCCAGCCAAACCCAAGCCAGGGTCTGCACAAGGAGGGGGGTGCTCAATTCAATCTTGGAGCCCTGGCGCAGCAAGCCCCACAGGATACATTATAAAGTAAACTTAATTGCGACAGGGGGAACAGGGGGTGGGGGGGGGGTAAGTAAAAAAAAAAAAAACCCAAAGTGCATATTATATATTAATTTTGTGTGTAGATCTCTGTCCTGCTGCCAAGTTTTTATTGAACGCACCGAACTAAGAAACCACACATAAACCCTCTGAAATCTAAAAACCCTCCTACCTGAACTGGTGATTGAGAATTTTTGCAGGTAACTTTAACCTGCAGGGTCAAGCGACCCCAGGTGGCTCGGTCTTAGGTTTTTCCACCCATCGCCATGATCCCCAGAGCGGCGCCATGCTGGGGTGGGCGGATCACAATGGAATTCGGAGGGAGGGATATCCTTATCTTGCAAAAAGCCACTGAATGCAAAGTGGTGTAGATGTGCCTGGCTAGTAGATGCTGCTTTACCTTCACTTGCTGCCTAACCCTAGATGGAGACCAGCAAGAGCCGCCAGACCAGTTTTTTTGTGATGAAAGCAGGTTTGCAGGTTGCGATAAAAGATCCACTGGTACTGTGAATATCATAATCAGATTTGGTACTTTTCAGAATGGTAGCCTGTTAATTTTTAATTTTCGGTTTGGGCGACTACTATTTGATTTTGAATTTGAATACATTTTGAATTGTATGATTAATGTCAACGGTGTCTCACCTTTCCTTGTAAGTTTCCTCCTCTTCGTTTTTAAGTCCTCTCCTCTCTCCCCTCCCTCCCTCCCTCCCTTCCTTCCCCCCACCCACCCCCCCTCCCTCCCTTCTTCTTCTCCCTTTCCTTCTCCCTTCTTTCCTTCCTAACCACCCCCCGCCCCCTTTCCCTTCACCCCCCTCCCACTCTCCCCTTCTCTTCCCCTCCCCCCTCCCCCCCTCTCCTCCTCCCCCTCCCTCGCCCTCCTCCCCTTCCCCCCTCCCTCCCATTCTACTACCTCCCTTCTTCCCCCCCCTCCCTCCTTCCTTCCCTCCCTCCCTTGTCTTGCCTTTGGTCGTCACCTTATACCCAACCAACTACCAACCAACTACCTACCTTCCCCCCCACCTCATGCAGGGCTCTCTCTTCCACAGCCTGTCCCCCCAAATGGGCTCCCAAGCCTACGACACCCTCTCCCGCATGCATGATGCCGCCAGCAGCCCTGCCCCTGACGTCTCCAATCCTGACCCCGGCCACAACCAACCAACCCACCACATACCCCCACACCAGCTCCAGGGCTCCCTCTTCCGCGGCCTGTCCCCCCACCTCGGCCCTCAGGGCTACGATAACCTGTCACGCATGCATGATGCCGCCAGCAGCCCTGCCCCTGACATCTCCAACCCTGACCCCGGCTCCAACCAACCAACCCACCACCTACCCCCACACCAGCTCCAGGGCTCCCTTTTGCGCGGCATGTCCCCCCACCTGGGACCCAAGGGCTACGACACCCTCTCCCGCATGCATGATGCCGCCAGCAGCCCTGCCCCTGACGTCTCCAACCCTGACCCCGGCCACAACCAACCAACCCACCACCTACCCCCACACCAGCTCCAGGGCTCCCTCTTCCGCGGCATGTCCCCTCACCTCGGCCCCCAGGGCTACGACACCCTCTCCCGCATGCACGAACTGTCTGCCGCCAGCAGTCCTGCCCCGGCCATCTCCAACGCCGACCCCGGCTCACGCCAGGGTCCTGAGGACGTCGATGAGGCCGGACGGCCACTCAAGAAGCAAGCCACCGACCAATCCGTAGGTGACCTGTCCTCACTCCTACATGGGAACGGCGGGGGCATGCCCGCCTCGTTGTTCGAGCTGCAGGCGTTGGTCAACCAGCAGGAACAACTCTCGCAGCATCACGGCGGTGGCGGAGGGTCGGGTGGACCGTCGCCCATCATGGCTGCTCTGCTGAGCAACCTCCAGCAGCAACAACAGCAGCAGCAGCAGCAACACCAGCACCAACAACATCAGCATCAGCACGGCACGCAGGGCTCAGGACTAGAGTCCTTGCTACATCGGCTGGCACAACAGCAGCATCAGCAGCTAAGTGGCAGCCAGTCACCCCATCCATCCCACCCCAGCAAGTCACCCCACCTATCCCACCCCGGTGGTGGTGGTGGTGGTCGGGCCTCCCCCTTGGGTGTAAGCGGAGGTTTTGCAGCAGAGACCCTTCTAGGCTTGGATCCAGCCCGTCTTAACAGCCTGCTCAGCCAGGCCCATGGAGGGAATCATGACGGCGGCGGTGGTGCTGCTGCTGCTGCTCTAGGCCTGGACCCAGCCCGGCTTAACAGCCTGCTGAGCCAGGCCCATGGGGGGAATCATGACACCGGTGGTGGGGCTGCTGCTGCTGCCCTAGGCATGGACCCAGCCCGTCTCAGCAGCCTGCTGAGCCAGGCCCATGGGGGAAGTCATGACGGCGGCGCTGGTGGTGGTGCTGCTGCTCTAGGCATGGACCCAGCGCGTCTCAGCAGCCTGCTGAGCCAGGCCCATGGGGGAAGTCATGAC
Organism: Chlamydomonas sp. ICE-L; assembly: GCA_013435795.1. Taxonomy (NCBI): domain Eukaryota; kingdom Viridiplantae; phylum Chlorophyta; class Chlorophyceae; order Chlamydomonadales; family Chlamydomonadaceae; genus Chlamydomonas; species Chlamydomonas sp. ICE-L. The sequence continues at coordinate 1,025,473 of JACBWV010000099.1, forward strand.
GGCGGCGCTGGTGGTGGTGCTGCTGCTCTAGGCTTGGACCCAGCCCGTCTTAACAGCCTGCTGAGCCAGGCCCATGGAGGGAATCATGACAGCGGCGGTGGTGGTGCCGCTACTGCTTTAGGCCTAGACCCAGCCCGTCTTAACAGCCTGCTCAGCCAGGCCCATGGAGGGAATCATGACGGCGGCGGTGGTGGTGGGGGTGCTGCTGCTGCTCTAGGCATGGACCCAGCCCGCCTCAGCAGCCTTCTCAGCCAGGCCCATGGGGGGAGTCATGACGGCGGCGGTGGTGCTACTGCTTCCGGATCTGCTGGTGGTGGCGGGGGGAACGTGGAGAGCCTGCAAGGTCTTCTGCAGCTCTTCGGCAACCTCACCCCCCAGCAGCAGCAGCAGCCGAGCAGCATACTCCAGGCCATCGGTATGGCCAACGCAACCCAGCAGCCCTCCCTGTCCTCGCAACTGGGTGTAATGGGCATGCAGTCCAGAGTCCCATCACACAGCCTGACAGGTAGGGAAAAGCTAAGTTAGTTAATATAAGTGAATTGATCATATAAGTGAATTAATAATATAAGTGAATTTTAGTTCATATTAGACTGAAGAGCCGTCTCACCAGGATTTTGAATTTATTTGAGAAACTAATATTATTGTGACACTATAATAATATTAGTTTTTGAAACAGTTAAATTAGTTGCCGTACCCTACTGACAGGTGGCTAGTAGTAAATATTAGTTTTTAAAACACTTATATTAGTTGCCGTTCCCTACTGACACGTGGCTAGTAGTTAATATTAGTTTTTAAAACACTAACATTAGTTGCCGTTCCCTACTGACATGTGGCTAGTAGTTAATATTAGTTTTTAAAACACTTATATTAGTTGCCGTTCCCTACTGACATGTGGCTGGTAGTTAATATTAGTATTTAAAACACTAATATTAGTTGCCGTTCCCTACTGGCAGGTGGCGAGGCGGGCATGGGCAGCAGGACCTGCAACCTGCGGGCACTGGACCTCACCGTAGCTCCGGAACCGCAATTGGAGACTGGCGCACGCCTGCCGCACGTCAGCTCGCGGCAACGGCTAAGTACTGATGGAGGCTCCGGAGTCCACACACCGGACGATTCCGCCCGCCTCATGTACTTTGACGCGTTTCAGCAGCAGCAGCATCAACAACAACAGCAGCAGCAGCATCAACAACAACAGCAGCAGCAGCAGCAGCAGCAGCAGGTGTGAAGGGGGCAAAAGTGCATGAATCATGGTTAATCGTAGAATTAAATTATCACTGTTGCATGCACTCAGGGCACCCATTGATAAACTGATTCTTTGGGGTTCAGTTTATCATTGTTTGTTGGCTTTAGCCTCTCCTGATACCTTGGTTGGGTAAGTCGCTTAAGCCTATTGGGCCTGGTTGGCTTACCCCTGGACTGTAGCAACCCTCCCACCCACCCACCCTCTCACCCACCCTTCTACCCTCTCATCCACTTTTCCATCCTCCCCCCCACTCCCCCCCCAGCCACACCCACCCCCCACACCCACCCCCCACTCATCCACCCTACCCTCCCACCCACCCTCTTTACCCACCCACCCTGATGCTACCCTTCCCACGAACAGGGCATGGTGGACTCCCAACAGCTTTCCTCCCACCCACTCACCCTCTCACCCTCCCATCCACTCACCCAGTCTTCCACCCTACCTCCCACCCTCCCAACCACCCTCTCACCCACCCACCCTGATGCCACCTTCCCCACAAACAGGGCATGGTGGACTCCCAACAGCTTTCCTTCATGGATCAACTTCGCCTACGTGGCAACGGCGGGGTCGGCCGAAGCCCCCCTTTAAACCAACCGTCCCCTGGAAGTGGTGGTCTGGGAAGCATGTACCTTCAGTCCCTCCAGTCCCACCCCTCTTCAGCATGGGGTAACGGGTCCCCTCATATATAAAAAGGAACGGGTCCATGCATGTACCTTCAGTCCATCCAGTCCCACCCCTCTTCAGCATGGGGTAACGGGTCCATGCATGTACCTTCAGTCCATCCAGTCCCACCCCTCTTCAGCATGGGATAACGGATCCATGCATGTACCTTCAGTCCATCCTGTCCCACCCCTCTTCAGCATGGGGTAACAGGTTCCCTCATATATAACAATAACAGAAACGGGTCCATGCATGCACCAGTGAATTTAGGTTGGGGGGGGCATGGTGGACAAGAGGGGACTTGTGGCATGCCCCAAACACCCATGTCACTTCACTAGCACATAGGATCGGGTTACCTCATACCGGCATATATGTAAATAAATAAATAGTACGCCTTATTACGGAAGGCGTGAGGTTGAGGGGGCCAGCCCGTTTGCTTGCATTGGGGCCAACCACCAACTATAACATGCATGCACCCACGAGGCAGGTTGCTAGCAAGATAAGGCAGTGCAACGAGCAGAATGAACGAAGGAATACGTACATACATATCAAGGGGACTTACATAGATGCAGGCATGCAGTTTTACATACATGCATACATACATATACACAAGTAATGATAACGCCTGGTGGGGCGTGGTATTAGGGGTACCGTTATATGCGGGCAGAGAACGGTCAACCACCTCAACTGGACAAGCTACCATCGCGGTTGACAACGACCTGCAACGCTCAGGGTGACAGTAGGAGGAATTGAACCCCCGACCCCGCTTTGTTTCAACGATTTGGTGTACCATTAGACCAATTGCATCGCTTAAATGAGCTGTGCTTGCATATATACATACACTCATACATACATACATACATACATACATACATACATACATATATACATACTGGTTCACCTCATCTATACATTTGAATTGTTACATGGTTTTTCAGCCTGGGCTGCGCATTGTCTTCCAATTCCAAGTCCCCCCGTGCGATACCCACAGAAACCAGGGACACTGGTTCCTTTTCTTCAACATACCTCTGGCGCTCAACCAGAATACGAATAGCCGTGCAAGGACCGCCCGTGTACACATGTTAATATGTATATTACATTCCAGGGGTAGCCACATAGGCGAAAAAGACGTGCCCACATAGACAACAGGGTGTTGCTCGAAGTCAAGCAACCAATATCAACACGCGGTGGATTACCTGGAGTTTATAATTGGGAGGAACACTTGAAATAGTTGTCCCAAACGAACCTGGACAGAGTATCTGAGTTCGAGTTGTATTCAGGCACCACGAATATATATTACATTGCATTACATGTGTGTTCTTCATGTGTTCTTCAGTTCTACATTACATTGCCATTGGAAGGCCGTTTTTGACTCAAGACAAGCGGGTCTTTCAACCATCCACCCATTACCTGGCTGATAAATAATGGACATGATTAAGCATGAAACTGGGCAGTGATCGGGCACGGGCGTAATCCCTGGGCATAGTCCCTCTTGACTCCGTCAAGCTAAAGGCACATAAGGAGGCCAGTAGGGCACCAGGAAAAATGTAATCATCATAATCATAATCATAATCATAATTAAGCAAGAAACTAGGCAGTGAAGCGAAGGAGGAAAGGAGCAAAGCAAAAATGTGACACATTTGAGCTTCTCGAAGATCTAAGATATTGGATTGGATTATTCCATGTTTTTCTTCAACTCTGGGCTGCTCAACTCTCCCAATTCCAAGTCCCTAGGAGCGATACCCATGGAAAACAGGGAGCAAACTAAGCAGAAAAGACGGTTGTAAAACTTGTCTAGACTATAGGCATAAGAAATGCCTTTGTTTGGTTTGGTTATGTTCGATTACATGGGCTAGCAGTTTTGAGGCTGCTCGCCGTTAGCAGGCAGAGTAAACATGAACTTGGACTTGGTTACATGGCTCCAGTCTTTAAGGCTGCTCGCCGTCTTCGGCAATAACAAAGTAAATTTAAATAAAGGCTCTATCTGGGCATGATAGAAAAAATAAATATGACCCAGTCTCGTCGCACAATCATTAGACTAACTTGGACTTGGTTACAAAGCTCAAGCCAGCAATTTGGCTAAACGCCGTGTTCAACAGTAAAATTAATTACCGGGGGGATGTAAACGTTAACAAAACAATCAAACAAATAAGCATTCGTATCAAAATCATTATCCAATCTCTTCATACATGCATGGATGAACAGTTGGAAACGGCAAGATGATGTCATATGATGCAGGCAGTCTGTCTGTGCCACAGTTACCATTTGAATACAATATCATATGATATCATACAATTTGTATGATATCATACTCACATTCGGTCAACATCATATGATATGCCAATCCCTAACAAACAGAGGTAGCTTCGCACGACGTTCTACTTCTGGATCGCACATCATATAAATAAATATCCGTAGGCGCATGATATGTTGGTGGGAAATAGAGATGGCGGATGGCACCCAAAAGGGCCTAAAATCATGGCGGATTTTAAGGTTGGCGGATGTTACAGATTTGGGGGTGCTCCATAAATTGGCCCAGGGTACCAATGGCGGATAGCGGAATCCTTTTTTACATTTTCCAATTGAAACCAGATTCATGTGCGACTAAAATGAGTTATTCTGGGCAAAACAGGAGTATAAAATATTGGACCTCTCCGGACCTCTGAATAAAAAAAACTCAGTGGAAAAATATTGGACCTCTGTGAAGAAATGTTGGACCTGTACATAAAAATAACTTAGTCACCTTGTGCAAAAAACTTGAGGAGGGCTGCCCCCCCCCCCCCCCCCCCCCCAATATAAATAAGAGGCTTTAATATATATTTTTACAGTCCAGTGGGAGCCAAATAGGCTAAGGAGAACTGCCCAACTGTGCGACAAGAGGGGACTTACACTGGGCTAAGACCCAAGATTCTGACAGTTCTGGGCACTGGATTCTGTCAGCTTCCAGACACACTAGGTTGCGCCAGCTTTGGCTGAATAGCCAGTCAGGGGAGCTGCCTAGAAGCTGCTGCTTATACCTAAAAAACACTGAAGGCAACGTTCACTCCAAACTTTCTTATCATACTACCTAGTCTGTCAATGCATCAGAAAACCCCTCATCATCAGGATGTGTATGCATTTGTACAGTCCAATGGTAAGCAAAAAGTCTGAAGAGACCTGCCCAATGCTGCAGCCTCGCTAGCTGTCTTCTTAGCAATTGCAGTCTCGTCGAGCCGTCGAAAATAGGACGAGATGAAAGGCTGTCCAGGGCGCTGTTGCGGGATAAGGAGAGCAGTAGAGAGGGGACGAAGAATGGAGGGACTCGAGGGCTAGAACGAAATTGAAAAAAAAGAAATTAGCAGCCGTCAGGAATGAAGGGAGTTATCTGAAGGGAGTAACTACCCCCCCCCCCCCCCCCCCCCCCCCCCCCCCCAACATGTGCACTGACCGTCTTGTCCTGGCGAAATGTTGGCAAATGGCCCAATCCGCTAGCGCTCCCCGCCTGGCAAAAATCATTGATGGCGGACAGGTGTCCGCCATCTCATCCGCCACCATATCATGCGCATACGGTAATTAAGAGGAATCATTTTGCACTCAGTTTGGGTTAGCTACTTTCTTCTCGAATTCAGGAAGACTTCGTCAGTACATTCAAAGACTACATGGTGTTTATCTTGAACGGTTCCAGGATCACTTAGATGACGCGCTCGATCCTTCCGAGGGACAAGGGTCTTATATCTACTAATACTGTAGCTGTAGGAAATACCTTAGCAAACCCGATATATATTAGTAGGATATAATTAGGGCTGTCAATACCGTACGGTATTTTTAACTACCGTACGATATATCGTGATATGCCGTACGGTATCGATACCGTACGGTATTTTTATACCCTTTTTGGGGAAAATCAGTTTACGACCAAGGGGATATAACAGGAAATACCGTTTACACGTCCATACACTTAAAATCAAGTCAAATGGACCAATAATGAGGGAGATAGAAAAACACGGTAATATCGTGGTCTATTTCCGTACGATATATCGTGATACATCGTACGGTATAAATTCCCTGACCCAGATTCAGGTGCTTCTGACGAGAATCGAACCGCCGACCTGCCGAGTCGCAAGCCCAGGCCAAAGCTGATTTGTACCAAACGTATGGTAAACACGATATATCGTCTGGAGGGCGGTATGGTCCAGACCCGGTCATTAAGGCTTCGGTGACCGGAGTTCGAGCCCCGCTGCCGGAAGACTGCGGGTGGTTTCTCGAGTCCGACTTTCGGGCGGTGTTGTTTCACTGCTAGGGCATGAGCCCCTTGTAATCTTTCTTTTCTTTTCTTTACCGTAGTGGTGTCCTTAACTTCACGTCCTGAGAGTGGCGCATTACTCGGATGTAATAATTTCAATTTGAATGTTTACCGTACGATGGATCCCAAAAATACCGTACGGTATATCGTACGGTACACGGTAAAATAAATACCGGGCGGTAAAAAGATTGACAGCCCTAGATATAATCCTTCAAGTCAGGGTAGGACAATGGCCTTCCCGAAATGTACTGCAAGACCACACTGTTGCTTTGACCCATCCGGCGCACTTGGGGGGTGGGGTGGGTAAAATGTGCCTTACAGCAGCTCCAATTCATAGCTGAGCTTCTGGGTCACCTGCGGTAAATTTAATTAGGCCAGCAGGCCACACATTTGATTAACTGATCTAGATCTTAAATTAAACTTTGATCAACTGATCTAGACCTCTCTAAGAAAAACCCATGTTCCTAACAAAGGCCCCAATTCAAGTATAGCTGAACATCTCAAGGATCAAAGTTCTTGAACCATATCTGGGGTTAGAGAGGCAGCAGGGGATTGTGGAGTTCGAGGTCGGTCTTACCGGAACTCGAGCACAGAACTGGTCGGTGGCCTCGGTGCATACCGGAAGGGACTCGCAGAAAGTAGCTGCCAGACCGACGGTGGGATTTTTAGACTCCGGTATACCGACCTGGAAGTACCCCAATACCGGAATACCGACCGCTATGTTCTACCCTGCTTCAGGCTGCTTACCATCTGTGGGCAGAGTAAAAGGGCACACCATACCACCCCGCACCATCCCCACCAAGTGATTTATAGGAATGCAACAGTGTCTTCAGGTTGCACCATGTTATTGTGTGTGTGCGCTGCTTGCAGCTTTTTTGCCACCCAAAGCTAACCTAACACACGAAGGAGCATCAATACATCATTTAGCACTTGTGATACGTGAAGCACCTTAATTAAAGAACCCCCTGATCCCCAGCCCCACCATTAAGCACGACCGGCCTAGAGTAGGGGATAAGCACGAGTAGGGGATAAGCACGACCGGCCTAGAGTAGGAAGATTTCTGCTGGGACCCAGTCAGTGGGACCCGTTACTAATGGCATGGTACCACAGGTGTAGTGCGGACTTCCGGTTGATCCCCTATCGGTAAAGCGATTGTTTCGCTCGCTCGACGAAGCCATACCCTTCTTTCGTTCTTTCTACTTCTATTCCTTTAAATTCCACCACTTTCTGTGCATCGCTGTGCCTCCTACTCGACTTGCTCGCGCATGAGACAGTGTCAAAGTATTTAGCCGCTGTCCGTACTCTCCGCTTGTGCTGCACCCTTCTCGCGAGTCTGCCGCTTTAGCCTTTGTCATCTTTCCAATTCGCGTCAGATCATCGTCGCTTCAGTACATCAAGTTCCGAGGCTTGCAAAACGTCCTCCTTTCTTCCGTCCTGTTAGCTAGCAGCGATATCAGCGACCATGAATCGTCAAAATACGTCACAATCTGCCGCTGGGTCGCTGCAGCGCTCGCAAACAACCCCGATGGAGACCACCCGGGAGGGGGTCCAGCTACAATTAGATGAAATCAAGGCCGAAGTAAAGCGCGTCGTTCCTGCTCTATCAGGTACGGTGCGGATACATTCAACCGTTCTCCTTCTCGATGCGCTGCTCGATTGCTTTCCTTGCACAGCGCAAGAGGGCCAACTGACCAATCCAATTCCGATGAACCATCGAGTTGTCAGGACTTCCCCCTATGCCGCTTCTTAATTTGTTATGAGCTTAAATATTATTGGGAAGGTTTTTTCGGTGACCTATTCATCTTTGGGCCCGTTCAGCTTGTCCTCTTCGACACTGTCAGACTCCATGATGAGACCCTTGTGAGTTAGAAGCTACATGCATGAGTGTGTGACTCCCAATCCGATGCAGCAAGCAGGCTGTTAACAACACTTACCCCACTCCGGTAGATACACAGTTCAGGGGTGGGGTACAACACACACATCTGGATGGGACCGATGCAGCCGTTGTGTGTTACTAGCTACATGCATGGGTGTATGACCCCCAATCCAATGCAGCAAGCTGGCTCTTAATAACTCTGAACTCCCTCCAGCAGATGAACAGTTAAGGGGTGGGGTGGGGTGGGGTGGGGTGGTGTGTGTGTGTGTGTGTGTGTGTGGGGGGGGGGGGGGGGGGGGGGGGGTACAACACACACATCTGCATGATACCCATGCACCCCGTTGTGAGCATAATATGTTTCAGACTTTATATTATTAATACACATTTGTATTAGCACGAGTCTAAGCCAAAGACAATGCAGCATATAGGCTGCTAACAATGCATGCCTCACTATGAGAGATGTCCAGTTCAGGGGCGGGGAGCCATGTAACTAGGTCCAAGTTCAAGTTGAGGGGGAAGAAGAGGGACACACTGTGTGCGGAGGCACTGAGGGGGAAGAAGAGGGATGCACTGTGTGTGGAAAAGGGGGAAGAAGAGGGACACACTTTGTGCGGAGGCACTGAGGGGGAAGAAGAAGGATGCACTGTGTGCGGAGGCACGGAGGGGGAAGAAGAGGGATGCACTATGTGTGGAAAAGGGGGAAGAAGAGGGATGCACTGTGTGCGGAGGCACTGAGGGGAAGAAGAAGGATGCACTGTGTGTGGAATAGGGGGAAGAAGAGAGACACACTGTGTGCTGAGGCACTGAGGGGGAAGAAGAGGGATGCACTGTGTGTGGAAAAAGGGGAAGAAGAGGAATGCACTGTGTGTGGAATAGGGGGAAGAAGAGGTACTGCGTGTGGAGGCACTGAGGGGGAAGAAGAGGCGCTAACACACTCATCTGGATGAGACATATGTAGGGAACGGCAAATCATATAATGTCGACCAAAGACGAGTATGATATCATACAAAAATCATACAAAAATCATATGATATGATGCTCCAGGCCCACGTTATCTAGTCAGACCGCCGGCATCATATGATATTATTTAATATCATATGATATCATATGATGGCATGATATCATATTGCCGATATGATATCATATCATCCGTGTGCCTGTAGTTCACCATTCTGACAATATCATATGATATCATATTGCCGATTCCTAGACATATGTGCATCTTTGTGTTAGTAACTACATGCAAAATATGTTTAATTTTATATCTGGTCCCCTGGGGGTGGCCCTGATTATAATTAATAGCTTAAGCTGGAGTTAAAGCAAGAAATCACTCATAAATAGCCTAGCCTGTATAAATATTGATTTAAAGCTTAAGATAATCGGTAAACTGAACTTTTTTTTATTATTATTGGCCCAATGACATCCTTTGGCCCAATGACATCCCTCTACCATGTCACCCATCCCTCTTCTTTGGCCCAATGACATCCCTCTACCATGTCACCCATCCTCTCTTTGGCCAATGACATCCCTTCTACCATGTCACCCATCCACTTTCATTGGGCCCAATGACATCCCTCTACCATGTCACCCATCCCTCTTCTTTGGCCCAATGACATCCCTCTACCATGTCACCCATCCCTCTTCTTTGGCCAATGACATCCTCTACATGTCACCCATCCCTCTTCTTTGGCCCAATGACATCCCTCTACCATGTCACCCATCCCTCTTCTTTGGCCCAATGACATCCCTCTACCATGTCACCCATCCCTCTTCTTTGGCCCAATGACATCCCTCTACCATGTCACCCATCCCTCTTCTTTGGCCCAATGACATCCCTCTACCATGTCACCCATCCCTCTTCTTTGGCCCAATGACATCCTCTATACCGATGTCCCCATCCCGTTTTGGAACCAAGTGACATACCTATACATGTCATAATACCTCTTCTGGGGCCCCCACTGAATCCCTCTACCATGTGTCACACATCCCTATTTCATTGACAATGACATCCATTCATAACATGTCACCCTTTCAGCTTCTTGGCCCAGAAAATCGACAGACATATAACAGGTAACCCAGCATTCTATTTGGCACAACCCAAATCGAATCCAGATGCTAAAAGATGGAAAACCACCGCGTTGTTGGTCCAAGAAAAAAAGATATACAGTACTTTCCACATAAATTGCCCGACAATATACGATAAGGATAATCGAAGACGAACTATAGGGGGGGGGATGTGTGTGTTTGTTGTGAGTAGCTGGGATGCGTGTCTGGGGGTGTGTTTTGGTGGGCGTCGCTGGTGGGGGATGTGTGTTGATTTGGTGTGATAGAGGGGTGCGTTAGGTGTGTGTGTTGGTGTGAGTAGATGGTTGGTGGGATGTGTGTGTTTGGTGTGAGTAGAGGGGTGTGTGTGTTGGGGTGATGTGTGTGGATGTTGTGTTGGTGTGCGTAGCTTGTGGGGGGCTGTGTGTGTTTGGTGTGCTAGCATGGGTTGCGTTATGTGGTTGTTTGGTGTGAGTCGATATGGGTGGGGATGTGTTTGTTTGTGTGAGTCGGTGGGGGGTTGTCGTGTTTGTTGGTAGTGGGGTGCTTTTGGTGTTTTGGTGTGAGTAGATGGGGGGGCTGTGTGTTGTTTGGTGGTGAGCGCTGGGTAGGGGGGATGTGTGTGTTTGTGGCGTCGCTGGGTGGGGGACTGTGTGTGTTGTTTGGTGGTACATGGGTGGGGGTGTGTGTGTTTGGTGTGGTGCATGCTGGGGGGCTGTGTGTGTTTGGTGTGACGCACTGGGTGGGGGCTGTTGTGTGTTTGGTGTGCGTCGCTGGTTTTGTAGTAGTGTTGTGTGTTTGGTGTGCAGTAGACGGGTGTTGTGTGTTTTGGAGTGATGGTGTGGTGTTTGGTGTGCGTCGCTGGCTGTGTGGGGATGGTGTGTGTTTTGGTTGCGTCCTGGGTGGGGCTGTAGTGTGTTTGGTGTGCTCGCTGGTTCGTGTTGTGGGTGTATGGTTGAGGGTTGGGTGCGGGGGTGTGTGGTGTTTTGGTGTGCGTCGCGTTGTGGGGGTGTGTGTGTTTGGTGTGCGTGACTGGTGTGGGGGCTGGGTGTGGTTTGGTGTGCGTCTGGGTTCGTGTGTGTGGTGTTCGGTGTGTTTGGTGTGCTAGCTGTGTGTTCTGGTGGCTGTTGCTGTGGTGGGTGTGTTGTGTGTGTGCGGTCGGGCTGTGTGTTGGTGTCGTCTGGGTGGAGCTTTCTGGTTTTGTTGTTGCGTCGCTGGGGGGGGGCGGTTGTGTGTTTTGGTGTGCGTCGCTGGTGGGGGGGGGGCTGTGTTGTTTGGTGTGCGTCGCTGGGTGGGGGGCTTGTTCGTGTATTGGTGTGCGTGAGGGGTGGGGGCATGTGGTGTGTGTTTGGTGTGCTTGTGGGGGAGTGTTGTGTTTGGGTGTGCGTCGCTGGGTGGGGGGGATTGTGTGTTTGGTGGTGAGTCGCTGGTGGTGGCCTGTGGTGTTTGTGTGCGTACGCTGGTGTTGGGGGATGTGTGTGTTTGGTGTGCGTCTGGGTGGGGGCTGTGGTTGTTTGTGGAGGCGATGGTGGGGGCTGGTGTGTGTGTTGGTGGTGGTAGTGGGTGTGGGCTGTTGGTGTTTGGTGGGATCGCTGGGTGGGGGCATTGTGTGTTTTGGTGTGAGATCGCTGGTGGGGGCTTGTGTTGTTTGGTGTGCGAGAGATGGGTGGGGGGCTGTGGTGTGTTATGATGGTGGCGTCGGGCTGTGGTGTGTCTGTGTGTGTAGTGTTGCTGTGTGCGTCTATGGTGTGCGTGGGTGGGTGTTTGGTGTGCGTACGAATGGGTGGGGGTTGGGTGTTTTGTGTGAGACTGGGTGCGTAGTGGTGTGTTTGATGCTGGAATGGGTGGGGGTATGTGTGGTTGTAGTTGGTGTGGCTGTCGCGTGTGGGGGTGTTTGTGGTGTTGGGTGTGGTCGCTGGGTGGGGGGGCTGTGTGGTGTTTGGTGTGCGGCTCTGGTGCCTAGTATTTGTGTGTTTGGTGTGCGTAATGGGTGCGTGTATGTGTGTGTTTTGGTGTGGTACGATGGTGCGGTATGTGTGTGTTTGGTGTGCGTAGCGGGTGGGGGTGTGTGTGTTTGGTGGAGGAGATGGTTGGGGGGATTGTGTTGTTTGGTGATCGTAGACTGGGGTGGCGTTGTGTGGTGTTGGTGTGGTAGTGGGTGGGGGATGTGGTGTTTTGGTGAGTCGTGGGTGGGGGGATGTGTTGTGTTTGGTGTGAGTGGGTCGTTGTGTGTGTTTGGTGGGTAGATGGTGGTGGCTGTAGTTGTGTTTTGGTGTGAGTAGCTGGGTGCGTGTATGTGTGTGTGTTTGGTGTGAGATGCTGGTGGGGGGTGTGTTGTTTGGTGTGCGAGTGGGGCGTGTATGTGTGTGTTTGGTGTGGTAGCTGGGGGGGATGTGTGTGTTTGGTGTGCGTCGATGGGTGGGGGCTGTGTTGTGTTTGGTGTGCGTCAGTGGGTGGGGGCTGTGTGTGTTTTGGTGTGCTGAGGGTGGGGGGTGTGGTTGTGTTTGTGGTGTGTGAGTATATGGTGTGCGGGTATGTGTGTGTTGGTTGTGGCGATGGGGTGGGGGATGTTGTGTTTGGTGTGAGGAATGGGTGGGGATGTTGTGTTTGGGTGGTGAGTAGATGGGTGCGTGTTGTGTGTTTTGGTTGTGCGTAGGGTGGGGGGATGGTGTGTGTTTGGGGTGCGAGTGACTGGTGGGGTGTGTGTGGTTTGGTGTGAGTCGACTGTGTGGGGGAGTGTGTGTTTGGTGTGGAGTAGCTGTTGGTGTCTGTGGTGGTTGTGTGCGTACTGGGTTGGGGGGCTGTGTGTGTTGGGTTGCGTCGCTGGGTGGGGGCTGTGTGTGTTTGGTGTGAGTCGATGGGTGGGGGTGTTGTGTGTTTGGTGTGGTCGCTGGGTGGGGGGGCTGTGTTGTGTTTGGTGTGGTCCTGGTGGGGGGCTGTGTGTGTTTGGTGTGCGTCGCTGGGTGGGGGCTTGTGTGTTGGTGGTCGCTGGTGGCGGGCTGTGTTGTGTTTGTGTGCGTCGCTGGGTGGGGGCTGTGGTGTGTTTGTGAGTGTGGTCGCTGGGTGGGGGTCTGTGTGTGGTTGGTGTGCGTGATGGGTGGGGGGCTGTGGTGTTTTGCGGTGCGTCGCTGGTGGGGGGCTGTGTGTGTGTTGTGTGTGAGTCCTGGGTGGCGGGCTGGTGTGTGTTTGTGTGCGTCTGCTGGGTGGGTGTGTGTGTTTGGTGTCGTCGCTGGGTGGTGGGCTGTGTGTGTGTTTGGTGTGCGTCGCTGGTGCGCTGTGTGTGTTGTTGGTGGGCTCCTAGATGGGTGGGGGGCTGTGTGGTGTTTTGGTGTGCGCGTGGGTTGCGGTGATGGGTGTGTGGTGTGGTGTGTGGGGGCTGTGTGTGTTTGGTGTTCGATCGCTGGGTGCGTCGCGTGTGTGTTTGGTGGCTGGGTGGGGGGGTGGTGTGTTTGGGGTGGGTCGCTGGGTGGCGGTGTGTGTGGTGCTTTGTGTGTGGTGTGGTGGGGGGTGTGTGTGTTTGGTGTTCCTGTTGGGGGGGCTGTGTGTGTGTGTGTGGTGGTGGTCGCTGGGTGGTGTCGTGTGATGTGTTTGGTGTGAGCTGGGTGGGGGTGTGGTGTGTTTGGGTGTGCGTGTGGTTGGGGGGGTTGTGTGTGTTTGGTGTCGATCGTTGGGTGGGGGCTGTGTGGTGTTTTGTGTGCGTCCCTGAGTGTGTGGGGCTGTGTGTGTTTGGTGGGTCCTGGGTGCGGTCTGTGTGTTTGGTGTGCGGTCGGGGTGGGGGCTGTGTTGTTTTGGTAGTGCGTTCGCTGGGTAGGTGTCTGTGTGTGTTGGGTGTGATATCCTGGTGGGGGGCTGTGTGTGTTTGTGTGTGCGTCGCTGGGTGGGGTGGTTGGTGTGTTTGGTGTGCGTCGCTGGCGTGGGGGGTGTTGTGTTTTGGTGTGCGTCGCGTGGGTGGGGGGCTGGGTGTGGTTTGGTGTGAGGCTGCTGGGTGCGTGGTGTGTGTGTTTGGTGTGCGTGCTGGTGCTGTCTGTGATGGTGTTTGGTGTCGTCGCTGTGGTGGTGTGTGTGTGTTTTGAGTGTGCGTCGTGATGGGGTGGTGGGCTGTGTGTTGTGTTTTTGGTGCGTCGTGGGTGGGGCGTGTGTGTTTGGTGTGGGAGATGCGTGTGGGGACTGTGTGGTGTTTGGTGGGACGTTGGGTGGGGGCTGTGGTAGTTTGTTGGTCGTGGGTGGGGGGCTGTTGTGGTTATGTGTGGTCGTGGTGGGTGTCTGTGTGTGTTTGTTGTGTGTGTGAGGCTGTGGTTGGTGGTGGGTGCGTGCTGTGTTGTTTGGTGTGCTCGCTGGTGGGGGGATGTGTGTGTTTGGTGGCGTCGCTGGGTTCGTGTCTGTTGTGTTTGGTGTGCGTACGATGGGTGGGGGGATGTGTGTGTTTTGGTGTGGTCGCATGGGGTGGGGGTGTGTGTGTTTGGTGTGCGGGCCTGGGTGGCGTGTCTGTGTGTGTTTTGGTGTGTGTCGCGGTGGTGGGGAGGTGTGGTGTGTTCGTTTGGTTGCATCGTCTGGTGGGGGGCTGTGTGGTTGTTTTGGATGTGCGGCCGTGGGTTGGGGGGCTGGTGTGTTTGGTGTGCGTGTTGCGTGGGGCTGTGTGGTGTTTTGTGTGCGCTAGTGGTGGTTGAGTTGTGTTTGGTGTGAGTAGATGGGGCGTGGGGATGTGTGTGTTTGGTGTGAGTAGATGGGTGCGTGTATGTGTGTGTTTGGTGTGTAGATGGTGTGTATGTGTGTGTTTGGTGTGGTAGTGGGTGCGTGTATGCGTTGTTTGTGTTTGAGTGGCTATGGGTGGGGGACTGTTGTGTGTTTGGGTGTGCGATGGGTGGCGTGTTCTTGTGTTTGTTTGGTGTGCGTGATGGTGGGCGGTAATGTGTGTGTTTGGTGTGAGTTCGCTGTGTGGGGGGATGTGTGTGTTTGGTGGACGTAGTGGGTGGGGGTGGTGTGTTTGGGTGTGCGTCGCTGGGTGGGGGTGATTGGTGTGTTTGGTGTGCGTCGTGTGTGGTGGGGGATGTGTGTGTTTGGTGTGGGCTGGGGGGTGTGTGTGTTGGTGTGGTCTTGGTTGGCGTGTCTGTGATTTTTGGTGTGTGCTGGGTGGGGGATGTGGTGTGTTGGTGTGCGTGGGTGGGGGGATGTGTGTGTGTTGTGTGAGTGGTTGGGTGGTGCTGGGTGTGTTTGGTGTCTGTGGGTGTGGGGTGTGTGTGTTTGTGTGTGGCGTCGGCGTGGGTGAGTGGGCTGTGTGTGTTTTTGGTGTGCGTCGCTGGGTGGGGGGCTGTGTGTGTTTGGTGTGCGTCGCTGGGTGGGGGGCTGTGTGTGTTTGGTGTGCGTCGCTGTTGGTGGGGGCTGTGTTTGTTTGGTGGGGGGTGGTGTAGTGCTGTGTGTGTGTAGATGGGTGCGTGTCTTGTGTGTTGTGTTGGTGTGGTCGCTGGGTGGGGTGCTAGTGGTGTGTTTGGTGTGGTAGTGGTGGGGGGCTGTGTGTGTTTCGTGTGTCCTGGGGGGGCTGTGTGGTGTTTGGTGTGCGTGCTGGGTGGGGGTGTTGTTGTATTGTGTGCGTGCTGGGGGCTGTGTGTTTGTGGGGTCGCTGGTGGGGGTGTGTGTGTTTGGTGTGCGTCGATGGGTGGCGTGTCTGTGTGTGTTTTGGTGTGTCAGATGGGTGGGGGGTGTGTGTGTTTTGGTGTGGTGGTAGGGTGGGGGGATGTGTGTGTTGGTGTGGTCGTTGGTGGGGGTACTGTGTGTGTTTGGTGTGGTGTGGTGGGTGGTTGTGTGGTTTGGTGTGGTTGGGTGGTGGCGTGTTGATGTGTGTTTGGTGTGGGGTGGTGGGTGGGGGGTGTGTGTGTTTGGTGTGAGTGCGTTGGGTGGGGGGTGTGTGTGTTTGGTGTGGTGTATGGTGGGGGTGTGTGTGTTTGGTGTGTCAGTGGGTGGGGGTGGGTGTGTTTGGTGTGCTCGGCTGGTGCGTGTCATGTGTGTGTTTGGTGTGCGTCGCATGGGTGGTGTTTGTGTGTTTGGTGTGAGTCGCTGGGTGGCGTGTGCTGGTGTGTGTTTGGTGTGCGATCGGCTGGGTGGGTCTGTGTGGTGGTTTTGGTGTGAGTAGCTGGTGCGGGTGGTGTGTTTGGTGTAGCGTCGCTGTGGTGGGGTGCTGTGTGTGTGTGTTTGGTGTGCGTAGATGGGTGGGCGTGTTGTGGTGTTTGGTGTGTCGTGGTGGTGTTGGGTGTGTTTGGTGGGGTAGAGTGTGGGGGGGTGTGTGTTTGGTGTGCTAGCTGAGTGGGGGTGGGTGTGTTGGTTGGATGGGCTGTTGTGTTTGGTGTGGGTATGCGTGGGGGGACTGTGTGTGTTTGGTGTGCGTATGATTGGGGGGCTGTGTGTGTTTTGGTGTGCGATCGACTGGTGCGTGTCTGTGGTGTGTTTTGGTGTGCGTCGCTGGTTGGGGGTGGCTGTGTGTGTTTGGTGTGCGTCGTCTGGGTGGGGGGTGTTGTGTGTTTGTGTGCGTCGCTGGGTGGGCTAGTGTGTGATTTGGTGTGGCGTCGCTGGGTGGGGGCGTTGTTTTTGGTGTGCGTCCTGGGTGGGGCTGTGTGTGTTTGGTGTGCGCTGGGTGGGGGTTGATGTGTGTTTTGTGTGCGGATCGCTGTGGGGGCTGTGTGTGTTTGGTGTGGTCGACGTGTGTGGGGGTGTGTGTTTGGTGTGCGTCTACGTGGGTGGGGGGATGTTGTGTTTGGTGTGCGTCGCTGGCTGCGTGTATGTGTGTGTTTGGTGTGCGTCGCTGGGTGGGGGGCTGTGGGTGTGTTTGGTGTCGTCGCTGGGTGGGGTGTTTTGTTTCCTGTGGTACGCTGGGTGGGCTGTGTGTGTTGGTGGCGTGTGGGTGGGGGCGTGTTGTTTGTTGCGTCGCTGGAGGGGGGTGGGGTGTGTTTGGGTCGTCGCTGGTGGGGGGCTGTGTGTGTTTGGTGTGCGTCGCTGGGGTGCGTGTCTGGGTGTTTTGGTGTGCGTAGTGGTGGGGGGCTGTGTGTGTTTGGTGGCGTCGCTGGTGGGGGCTGTGTGTGGTTTGGTGTGCGTCGTTGGGTGGCCGTGTCTTTGTGTGTTTTGGTGTGGTCGCTGGTGGTGGGGCGGTGGTGTGTTTGGTGTGCGGCGTGGGTGTGGTGTCTGTGTGTGTTTGGTGTAGCGTCGCTGGTGGTGGGTGGCTTGTGCGTTTGGTGTGTGCGTCATGGGTGTCGTGTCGGTGTGTGTTTGGTGTGCGTTGGTGTGGGGCTGGTGTGGTTTTGGTGTGCGTCGCTGGTGGGGGGCTGTGTGTGTTTGTGTGGAGTCGGCTGGTGCGTGGTGCTGTGTGTTTGGTGTGTGTACTGGGTGGGGGCGGTGTGTGTTATTGGTGTCGTCGCTGGTTGGGGGGGTACGTGTGTGTTTGGTGTGCGTGCTGGGTGGGGGGCTGTGTGTGTTTGGTGGTGTGAGTCCTGGGTGGGGGGGCATGTGTGTGTTTGGTGTGCGTAGCTGGGTGCGTGTTGGTGTGTTTGGGTGTGCCTGCTTGGTGGGGTGTGGGGGTGTTTGTTTGGTGGCGTCGTGGGTGCGTGTCTGTGTGTGTTTGGTGTGCGTACGAGGGTGCGTGTCTGTGTGTGTGTTTGGTGTGCGTCGCTGGGTGGGCGTGATTGCGTGTGTTTGGGTGTGCGTCGCTGGGTGGGGGGATGTGTGTGTTTGGTGTGCGTCGCATGGGTGGTGTTGTGTGTCTTGGTGTGCGTAGATGGTGTGTGGGCATGTGTGTGTTTTGGTGTCGATGGTGTGGGGGGATGTGGTGTTTTGTGTAGTAGATGGGTGCGGGATTGTGTGTGTGTTGAGTAAGATGGGTGGGGGGTGTGTGGTGTTTGGTGGTGGTACATGGGTGGGGGATGTGTGTGTTTGGTGTGAGTAGATGGTGGGGGTGTGTGTGTTTGGTGTGAGGGCTGGGTGCGTGCTGCTGTGTGTTTGTGTGCGATAGCATGGGTGGGGGGATGTGTGTGTTTTGGTGTGCGTCGCTAGGGTGGGGATGTGTGTGTGTTTGGTGTCGTCACTGGGTGGGGGGCTGTGTGTGTTTGGTGTGTCGCCGCGTTGGGGGCGTGTGTGTTTGGTGTGCGTCGCTGGTGTGTGGCTGTGTTGTTTGGTGTGCGTCGCTGGGTGGAGGTGGCATGTGTGTTGTGTTGGTGTGCGTCGCTGGGTGGGGGGCTGTGTGTGTTGGTGGGTCGATGTGGTGGGGGGGATGTGGTGTTTTGGGTGAGTGCTGGGTGCGTGCTATGTGTGTTTGGTGTGAGTGCGGCTGGGTGGGTGATGTGTGTGTTTGGTGTGGTCGCTGGGTGGGGGGGCTGTTGTGTTTGGTGTGTCGCTGGTGGTGGGTGTGTGGTGTTTTGGTGTGCGTCGCCTGGGTGGGGGCTGTGTTGTGTTTGGTGTGCGTCTACTGGGTGGGGGCTGTGTGTTTTTTGGTTGTTCGTGAGTGTGGGGGGCTGTGTGTGTTTGGTGTGCGTCGCTGGGTTGGTGGTCTGTGTGTGTTTGGTGTGTCGTGAGTGGGGGCTGTGTGTGTTTGGTGTGCGTGCGGGGTCGGTTGTGTGTTTTTGGTTAGCGTGTGGGTGGGGGGCTGTGTAGGTGTTTGGTTGGTCACTGGTGCGTGTCTTGTGTGTTTGTGTGGTCGTCTGGGTGGGGGGGCTGTGTGTGTTTGGTTGCGTACGGGGTGCTGTTGTCTGTGTGTGTTTGTCGCCTCGCTGGTGGGGGGCTGTGTGTGTTTGGTGTGCGTCGCTAGTAGGTGGGGGGCTGTGTGTGTTTGGTGTGCCTCTGGTGGGGGCTTGTGTGTTTGGTGTGCGTCGCTGGGTGGGGGATGTGTGTGTTTTGGTGTGCGTCGCGTGGGTGGGGGCCTGTTGTGTGTTTGGTGTGCGTCGCTGGGTGGGGCTGTGTGTGTGTTGTGGTGTGGTCGCTGGGTGCGTGTCTGTGTGTGTTTGGTGGTGCGCAGCTGGTGGTGGGCTTGTGTGTTTGGTGTGCAGTAGATGGCTGTGTTTGCGTGTCGTAGTGTGGGTGCTTAATGATGTGGCTGGTGGCCTCCGGGTGGAGGGCTGTGTGGTGTAGTTTGGTGTGCGTCGCTGGGTGCGGTGCTGTGTTGTGTTTTGTCGCTATGGGTGGGGGGCCTGTGATGTGTTTGGTGTGCGTACTTCGTGGGGGGCATGTTTGTGTTGTGTGATCGTGGTGTGGGCGTCGTTGTGGATCGATGGGGGCTGTGTGATGTTTGGTGTGTAACTCGCTGGGTTGGGCTGTGGTGTTGCGTGTGGTGTGGTTTGGTGTTGTTTGGTCGTCGCTGGGTGGGGTCTGTGTTTTGGTCTCGCTGGGTGGGGCTGTGTGTGTGTGTGCGTCGCGGGCGTAGGGGGCTGTGTGTGTTTGGTGTCTGCATGGGCGGGGCCTGTGTGTGTTTTGGTGTGCGGTCGCTGAGTGGGTCGGGCTGTATTTTGTTTGTGTGCTCGGTGGGCTGAGGGTTGGGCGGCTGGGCTGTGTGTGTTTTGGTGTGCGTAGGATGGTGCGTGTAATGGTGTTGTGTTTGGTCTGGATGTGATGGGTGGGGGATGTGTGTGTTTGGTGTGAGTAGATGGGTGGGGGGATGTGTGTGTTTGGTGTGAGTAGATGGGTGGGGGGATGTGTGTGTTTGGTGTGAGTAGATGGGTGGGGGGATGTGTGTGTTTGGTGTGAGTAGATGGGTGGGGATGTGTGTGTTTTGGTGTGGATATCCGCGATGTTGGTTGTGGGATGTGTGTTTGGTGTGAGTAGATGGGTGGGGGATGTGTTGTGTTTGGTTTGAGTAGATGGGTGGGGATTGTGTGTTTTGGTGTGAGTAGATGGGGTGCGTGTCTGTGTGGTGTTTGGTTGTGAGTTATAATGGGTGGGGCATGTGTGTGTTGGTGTGAGTAGATGGGTGGGTGGGAGTGTGTGTTTGGTTCGCTGTCGTATGGGTGCGGGGTTGTGTGTGTTTGGTGTGACGTAGATTGGGTGGGGGGATTGTGTGTTTGGTGAGTAGATGGGGGGGGGGATGTGTGTGGTTGGTTTGCAGTCGTGGGTGGGGTGTGTGTGTTTGGTGTGAGAGCTGGGTGGGGGGATGTGTGTGGTTGTGTGCGTCGACTGGTGGGGGATGTGTGTGGTTTGGTGTTGTCGTCTGTGGTGGGGGGTGTGTGTGTTTGGTGTGAGTAGCTGGGTGCGTGTCTGTGGTGTGTTTGTGTGCGTAGCTGGGTGGGGGGCTATGTGTGTTGGTGGGTAGGATGGTGGGGGGAGGTGTGTTTTGCGTCGGACGGATGGGTGGCTGTGGTGTGTTTGGTGTGGTCGCTGGGTGGTGTTGTGATGTGTTGGTGTGGTACGTGGGTGGGGTGCTGTGTGTGTTTGGTGTGACTCGCTGCCGAGGGTGTGGGTGGTTGGCGCCTTGGTGTGATTGTTTGGTGTGATTCAGTGGCGGCTTTAGTGTTTTTGAGTCGTGGGTGGTGATTGTGGTTGGACTGTGTTCTGTGGTGTGTTTTGTGGTGTGCGTCCTGGGTGGGGGGCTGTGTGTGTTTTG
Organism: Chlamydomonas sp. ICE-L; assembly: GCA_013435795.1. Classification (NCBI taxonomy): domain Eukaryota; kingdom Viridiplantae; phylum Chlorophyta; class Chlorophyceae; order Chlamydomonadales; family Chlamydomonadaceae; genus Chlamydomonas; species Chlamydomonas sp. ICE-L. Next base: position 1,046,147 of record JACBWV010000099.1, read on the forward strand.
GTGTGCTCGCCTGGTGGGGCTGGTTTGGGTGGCAGTCAGTGGCCTGTGTATGTTTTGGTTTGTGTCGTCCTGTGGTGGGGAGGCTGTGTAGTGTTTGGTGTGCGCGCCTGGAGCGGAGGGAGTGACTGTGTGTGTTTGGTGTCGTCGCTGGGTGGGGTCGTTCCTGGTGTGTTGGTGTGCGTCGCTGATGTGGGGATGGTGTTGTGTTGAGTGTGCGTCTGTGGGTGGGGGCGCTGTGTGTGTTTGGTGTGAGTCAGGTGGGTGGGGGGCTGTGTGGTTGCTGGGGTGTGCGTCTGGGCTGTGTGGTGGCTGTGGGATGTTTTGGTGTGCTCGCTGGGTGGGGAGGCTGTGTGTGTTTGGGCTGTGGTCTAGCTAGGGTGCGTGTCTGTGTGTTGGTGTCTCTGGTGGGGGGGGTGTGTAGTGTTGGGTTGGTTCGCGTGCCTGTGTGTGTTTGGTGTGCAGTCGATGGGGGGGGCTGTGTGGTGTTGGGTGCGGTCGACTGGTGGGGGGGCTGTGGGTGTGTCTATGGGGCGGTCTCGGTGGTTTGCTGTGCGCGGCTGGGGGGCTGTAGTGTGTTTTCCAGTGAGTAGCTGGCGTTGGGGGGGATGTGTGTGTTTGGTGTGGTCGAGATGGGGGTGGGCTGAATGTGTGTGTTGGTTGGTGCGTCTGGGGGATGCTGTGTCGGGGAGTGGGGTTGGTGCTGCGATCCTGGAGGGGGGCATGTGTGTGTTTTGGTTTGGTCCGCTGGGTGGGGGGATCTGTGTTGTGTTTGGTGTCGGTCGGTCTGTGGTAGTCGTGTCTGTGTCGTGGTGTTGTTTGTGCGTCGCTGGGTGGGGTGGCGTGTGGTTGGTTGATCGCGTCGTCTGGTGGGGGCTGTGTGGTGTTTGTTTGTGCGTCAGCTGGGTGCGGTGCTGTGTGTGTTTGGTGTGGTGTGGTGCTTATGGGTGTGGTATGTGTGGTATTGGTGGTTGCTCGCTGTGTCGTGATGCATGGGTGGGTGGATGTGTGTTTGGTGTGCGTCGCTGGGTGGGGGCTGTGTGTGTTTGGTGATGCGTCGCTGGGTGGGGGCTGGTGTGTTTGGTGTGCGTCGCGGTGCGTGTCCTGGTGGGTCGCTGTGGCGCTGTGGTGTTTGGTGTGGCGTCGCTGGGTGCGGGGCCTGTGTGTGGTTTGGTGTGCGTCGCTGGTGGTGTGGCTGTGTTTTTTTGGTGGTGTGGCGTCCTTGGTGGGGGCTGTGTGTGTTTGTTGCGTCCTGGTGGGGCTGTGTTTGTTTGGGTGTGAGTACGCTGTGTTGTGGGTGGTGGGCTGTGTGTTTGTGGTTGTGCGTCCTGGGTGCGGCTGTGTGTGTTTTGGTGTGCGTCGCTGGGTGGGGGGGCTTGTGTGTGTATCTGGTGTGCGTCCTTGTTGGGTGCGATGTCTGTGTTTTTGGTAGATGTGCGTCGCGTGTGGTTACGGCATGTGTGTGTCTGGTCGTGAGTCGCTGGTGGCGGGGTCGTATGTGGGTTGTTTGGTTGTACGTCCTGGTGGGGGGATGTGTGTGTGTTTGGTGGTGCGTGTCTCATGGGTGGGGGCTTGTGTGGTGTTTGTTGTGCTGTGGTACGTGGGCGTGGGGTTGTGTGTTGGGCTGTCGGTGTGATAGATGGGTGTTGGTGTTTGTGTTTTGGTGTGAGTACGTCTGGTTGGGGGTGGTGTGTGTTGGATTGGCGTGATGCTGGGTGGGGGGCTTGTGCGGTGCGGTGTGCTTGTGTGTAGATGGGGTCGTGTATGGTGTGTTTGGTGTGAGTCGTGCCACTGGGTGCGTGTGTGTGTCTGTTGGTGTGCGTCGTTGTGTGAGCCATGTGTTGTTTGTGTCCAGCTGGGTGGGGGGATGTGTGTGTTTTGGTGTGAGTGGTCGGTGCGTTATGCGTGTCTGTGTGAGTGGGTGTAGTATGAGGTTGTCGGCGTGCGGGGGCTGTGTGGCTGGTTTGGTGTGCGTACCGTGGGATGGGGGGCGGGTGTGTGGTTGGTGTGGTGCGGGTCAGTGGTGCGTGGTGCGTGGTTTTGGGTTGTGGTGGTGTGGATGGAGGCGTGCGTATGTGTGTGGTGGTGTTGGTGTGTAGTAGAGGGGGCGTGTGTTTGTGGTTTTGGTGTGTGAGGTCTTGATGGGTGGGTGAATGTGTGTGTTTTGGTGTGGGTGACGTAGAATGGAGTGGGGGGGGGATGTGTGTGTTTGTCGTGTGCATCGCTGATGGGGGGTGTGTGTGTGGTGCAGTGTGGTCGCTGGTGGAGGCTGTGTGGTTGGGGCTGTCGGGGGGGGGGTGATTGGTGTGGAGTCGCCTGGGTGCGTGTCTGGGTCGATTTGAGATTGTGAGTAGATGGGTTGGGGGGCGTTTGTGTGTTTGGTGTGGACATGGCTGGGGGTGGGGCTTGTTGTGTTTGGGTGGTGCGTCCTGGTTGGGGGGGAGCTAGTGTGGTTGGTGGTGCGTACGTGGGTGGTGGGTGTGTGTGTTTGGTGTGCGTAGACTGGGTGGGGGATGCTGTGGTGGTTTGTGGACGTGGTCGCTTGGTGGAGGTGTGGTGTGTTTGGTGTGAGTGCACATGGGTGGACGTGTATGTGTGTGTTGGTGTGCCTTGGTGGTGCGAGTTAGTGGTCGTGGTGGGGCATGTGTGTGTTTGTTGAGTAGCATGGGATGCGGGGTTGTGTGTTTGGTGTGGTCGATGGGGGGGGGAGCTGTGTGTGGTTTGTGTGCGTGACTGGGTGCGGGGATGTGGTGTGTTTGGTGTGCGTCCGCTGGGTGGGGGCGGTCTGTGTGGGTGTGTTGTGTCGCTGGATGGGTGGGCTGTGTGTGTTTGGTGTGCTCCCTGGGTGGGCGTGTGTGTGTGTTGGTGTGCGTCCGCTGGGTGGGGTCATGTTGGTGTTGGGTGTCGTGGAGGTGGGGCTGTAGTGGTGTTTGGTGTGCGTCGCACATGGGTGCTGTTGTTGTGTGTTTTGGTGTGCGTCAGCTGGGGTGGTTGTCGTGTGTGTGTTTGGTTCGTCGAGCTGGGGATGCGTGTCTGATGATGTGTTTGGTGTCCGTTAGCTGGGTGCGCGGGATTTGTGTTTTAGGTGTAGTGGCTGGTGTGGTGGGGCTGTGTGTGGTTTGGTGGGCGTGACTGGTGGGGTGGCTGTGTGTGTTGTGGTGTGCGTAGATGGGTGGGGTAATGGTGTGTTTTGGTGTGAGTACATTGGTCTGGTGTGTGGTGTGGTGCGGGGGGCGTAGTGGGTGTTTGTGTGCAGTAATGTGTGGGGGGTGTGGTGTTTTGTGCGATCTGTTGTGGGAGGTGGATGTGTGTTTGGTGTGGCGTCGCTGGCGTGGGGGGCTGTTTGTGTTTGTGTGTGGAGTCCGCTGGGTGGTCGGTGATGTGTGGTGTTGGTGTGCGTACCTGGGTGGGGGGCTGTGTGTGTTTGGTGTGCCCGTACGCTGGGTGACGGGTCTGTAGTGTTGGATGTGCGTCGCTGGGTGGTGGGCTGTTTGTGTTTGGTGGTGCTGGTTTCGCTGGTGTGGGTCTTTGGGTGGGGGGGGGATGTGTTGGTTGTGGTGGTGCTGTCGTGTGTTTGGTGTGCCGTCGCTGTGGGGGGCTCGTGTGTGTTTGGTGTGCGGTCGCTGGTGGGGGGGCTTGTGTGTTTTGTGTGTCGGTAGAGGGGCGTGTGTGTGTGTTTGTGTTGAATAGCGCGGTAGGGTGCCGGCTTGTGTGTGTTTGGTGTGGTCAGCCATGGTAGGGGGGCTGGTGTGTTTGGGTGTGAGTGTGGGTGCGTGATTTGTGTGTTTTGGTGTGTCAGTCTGGGTGGGGGCCTAGTTTGTGTTTGTGGCAGTGTGCCGTCGCGTGGGGTCTGGTGTGTTGTGTTCCGCTCGACTGGGGTGGGTGTGGATGTGGTGTCGTATGTTGGGGTGTGTGTAGATGGTGTGTGGTCGGGGTGGGGATGTGTGTGTTTGGTGTGGTAGTCATGCGCGTGCGGGGCTATGTGTGTGTTTTGGTGTGCGTTGCATGGGTGGCGGTCCGTGTGTGTTTGGTGTCAGTCGCTGGTGTGGGGGCTGTGTGTGTTTGGTGTGCGTGCATGGGCGTGTTCCTGTGTGCTGTTAGGTGTGCGTACTCCTGGTGTGTGCTTGTGTGTGTTTGGTAGTGCGTCGCTGGGGTGCGTGTCGTGTGTGTTTGGTGTGCGTCGCTGGGTGGGGGGCTGGTGTGTGATTTTGGTGTGCGTCGCTGGTGCGTGTCGGTGTGGGTTTGGTGTGCGTCGCTGGGTCGGGGGCTGTGTGTGTTTGGTGTGCAGTCGCTGGGTGGGGGGATGTGTGTGTTTGGTGTGCTCGCTGGCTTGGGGGGGCTGTGTGTGTGTTTGGTGTAGCGTCCTGGGGGGGGGGGATGTGTGTGTTTGGGTGCGTCCTGGTGCGTGTCCATGATGTAGTAGTTGGTGGCGTCGGCTGAGGGTGGGGGGCTGTGTGTGTTTGGTGTGCGTCGCTGGGTTGGGGGGGCCGTGTGTGTTGGTGTGAGTCGCTGGGTAGCGTTGTCTGTGTGTTGTTGTGTTGTGTAGCGTCGCTGGGTGGGGGGCTGTGTGTGTTTGGGGTGCGTCGATGGGTGGGGGGGCTGTGTGTGTTTTGTGTGCGTCGCTCGGGTGGTGGGCTGTGTGGTGTTTGGTGTGCGTCGCTGGAGTGGGAGGCTGTGTGTTTTGGGGTTTGAGTGTGCGTCGATGGGTTCGTGCTCTGCTGTGTGTTTGGTGTGAGTCGCTGGGTGGGGAAGCTGTGTGTGTTTGTGTCGTCGCTGGGTTGCGTGTCTGTGTGTGTTTTTGGTGTAGTCGCTGGTGGGGGGCTGTGTGGTGTTTGGTTGAGTCGCTGGGTGGGGGCGTGTTGGTTTGGTGTGCGTCGCTGGGTTCGCTGTCGTGTTGTTGGTGTGCGTAGCTTGGATGGGAGGGCTCTTTGGGTTTTGGTGGTGCGTCGGCTGGGTGGGGGGTGTGTGTTTTTGGTGTGCGGTCGCGGGTGGGGCTGTGCTGGTGTTTCTTGGTGTGCGTCCGCTGGGTGGGGGGCTGTGTGGTGTTTGGTGGTGCGTCGCTGGGTGGGGCGGTGTGTGTTGGGGGTGTGCGTCGCTGGGTGCGTGTCTGTGTGGGTTTGGTAGGCGGTCTCATGGTTGGGCGCTGTGTGTTATGGTGTGCTGCTGCGTGGGGGGCTGTGTGTGTTTGGGATTCGCGTCGCTTGGGGGGGGCTGTGTTGTTTGGTGTGCGTGCGCTGGTGGGGGCTGTGTGTGTTTGCCGTGCGTCGCTGGGTGTGGGTCTGTGGGTGGTGTTTGTGTGCTCGCTGGGTGGCGGTCCTGTGTGGTGTTTGGTGTGCGTCGCTGGGTGGCGGGGCTGTGTGGGGTTGGTGTGCGTCGCTGGGTGGGGGCTGTTGTGTGTTGAGTGTGCGTCCTGGTGGGGCTAGTGTGTGTTGCTTAGCGTCGCTGGGTGTCGATCGTCCTAGTGTGTGTTTGGTGGGTGCGATCGCCCTGGGTAGGGGAGCTGTGTGTGTTTGGGGTGCGTCGCTGGGTGGGGGCGTGTGTGTTTTGGTGGGCGTCGCTGGGTGGGGGGGCTGATTGTTGTTCATTGAGTGTGCGATCGACTGGGTGTCGTGTCTTGTGTGTTTGTGTGCGTCGCTGGGTAGGGGTGCTGTGTGTGTTTGGTTTGCGTCGCGCTGGGTTGGGGGGGGGCTGTGTGGGGTCTGGTGTGGCGTCGGCTGGAGTTGGGGGGGCTTGTAGTGTTTGGGCTGCTGCGTCCTGGGTGGGGGGCTGTGTGTGGTTTGTGTGCTCGCTGGTGATCGCTGGCTGTGTGTGTTTGGTTGCGTCCTGGGTGGGGGGCTTTGTGTGTATTGGTGTGCGTCGGCTGGGCGGGGGGCTGTGTGTGTTGGTGTGGTCGCGTGGGTGGGGGCGGTTGTAGTTTTCGGTGTGCCGTCGCTGCATGGGGCGGGACTGTGTTTAGTATAGGTGTAGCGTCGGCTGGGTGGGGACCATGTGTGTGTTGTGTGCGTGCGCGTGGGTGGGGCTTGTGTGTTTGGTGTGCAGTCGGATGCGTGCGTGTCTGTGTGACTGTTTGTGTGCGTCGCTGCGGTGGAGGGCTGTGTGTGTTTTGTGGTGCGTCCACCATGGGTGCGTGTCTGTGTTATGTTTGGTGTGCGTCGGCTGTGGTGGGCTGGCCTTGGGTGTGTGTTTTTTGGTGTGCGTCCAGCTGGGTGTCGTTCTGTGTAGTGTTTGAGGTGTGCGTCAGCTGGGTGGAGGGGACTGGGTGTGTATTTGGTGTGCGTCGCTGGTGGGGCTGTGTGTGTTTGGTGTTCTTCGCTATGGTGCTGTCTGTGTGGGTTTGGTGTGCCGTCGCTGGGTGGGGGCCTGTTGTGTTTGGTGTGCGTCCTGGTTAGGGGGCTGTGTTGTGTTGGTGTGCGTCGCTGGGGTGGGGGGCGGTGTGTGTTTTGGTGTCGTCGTGGGTGCGTGTCTGCGTGTCTTTGTTGCGCGCTGGTGGGGGGCTGTGTGTGTTTGGATTGTGGGTCGGTCCTGGGGTGGCGGGCTGTTGTAGTGTTTGGTGTGCGTCGCCTGGTGGCGTGTATGTGTGTGTTTGGTGTGCGTCGCTGGGTCGTGTCTCGTGTGTGTTTGGGTGTGCGTGCGCTGGGTGGGGGCTTGTGTGCTTTTGGTGTGCGTCGCCCTGGGTGCGTGTACTTGTGCTGTTTGGTGTGACGTCGCTGGGTGCGTGTCTGTGTGGATGTGTGGTGATGCGTCCGGGGTGCGTGTCCTGTGTGTTTGGTGTGCGTCGTCTGGGTGGCGTGTTTGGTGTGTGATTTAGGGTGTGGTCGCTGGGTGGGGGCTGTGTGTGTTTGGTGTGCGGCGCTGGGCGCGTGTATGTGTGTGTTTCGGTGTGCGTCGCTGGGTGGGGGCCGGTGGATGGGTTTGGTGTGCGTCCTTGGTGGACTGGCTGTGTGTGTTTGGTGTGCGATGCTGGGTGGGCGGCTGTGTGTGTTGGGTGCGTCGCTTGTGGGGGGCTGATTGTGTTTGGTGTGCGTAGGATGTGGTGGGGGGGTTCGGTGTGTGTTTGGTGTGCGTAGTATGGGTGGGGGGCTGGTTGTGTTTGGTCTGCGTCGCTGGTGGGGGGCTGGTGTGTGATTTGGGGTGAGTCGCGTGGTTGGGGCTGTGTGTTTTGGGGTGCGTCGCATGTGTGCGTGGCGGTTAGTTGTTTTGGTCTGCGTCGCGCTGGGTGGGGGGCGGTTGTGGGGTTTGTTCTGCGTCGCTTGGCTGGGGGCTGTGTGTGTTTGGTGGAGCGTCGCTGGTGGGGGGGCTGGGTGTGTTTTGGTGAGAGCGTCCTGGTGGCGGGGGCTGTGTGTTTGGTGTGCGTCGCGCTGGGTGGGTGGGGGCTTGTGGTTTTTGTTGCGTCGCTGGGTGGGGGGGGCTGTGTGTGTTTGGTGTGGTATCTGGGTGGGGGGCTGTGTGTGTTTTGTGTGTCTCGCTGGGGGGGGCTGTGTGTGTTTGGTGATGCCGTCGTCTGGGTGGCGTTCGTGTGTGTTTGGTTGCGTCGGCTGGGTGGGGGCCTGTTTGTGTTTGGTGTGCGTAGATGGTGGGGGGCTGTGTGTGTTATTGGTGTGCGTCCTAGGATGCGTGTCTGTGCTGTGTTTGGTGTGCGTCGCTGGTGGGGGGGGCTGTGTGTGTTTGGGTGCGTTCGCCTGGGGTGGGGGGCTGTTTGTGTTTGGTGTGCGTCGCTGGGTGGGGGGCCTTTGTAGTTTTGTGTGGTCGCTTAGGTGCGTGTCTGTGTGTGGTTAGTAGTCGTCAGATGGTGGGGGCTGTGTGTGTTTGTGTACGTCGCTGGGTGGTGGATGCTGGTGTTGTTTGGTTGCGTCGCTGGGTGGGGGCTGGTGTGTGTTGGTTGTGCGTCGCTGCGATGCGGGGGCTGTGTGTGTTTTTGGTGTGCGTCTGCTGGGTGTGTGCCATTTGGTGTTTGGTGTGCCGTCGCTGGTGGGGGCTCGTTGTGTGTTGGCCATGTGCGTCGCTGGTGCAGTGTTGGTGTGTGTTTGGTGTGGCGTCGCTGAGGTGGGGGGCTGTTTGTTTGGTGTGCGGCACTGGTGCGTGTCTGTGATTTGTTTGGTGGCGTCGGCTGGTGGGGGATGTGTGATGTTTGTGTGCGTCGCTGGGGTGCGTGTACTGTGGTGTGTTTGGTGTGAGTCGCTGGGTGGGGCTGTGTGTGTTGGGTGTGCGTCGCTGGGTGGGGGGATGTTGTGTTTGTGTGATCCGCGCTGGTGCGTGTCTGTGTGTGAGTGTTGGTGTGCCTCGCTGGCTGGAAGGCCTGGGGGTGTGTTTGGGTGGTGCGTCCTGAGTTGGGGGGGTCTGTGTGGTGGTTTGTGTGCGTCGCTGGTTGGCGGGGGCTGTGTGTGTTTGTGGCGGATCGGCGGTGGGGGGCTGTTGTGTTTGTGTGCGTCCTGGGTGGTGTCTGCGGTGTGTTTGTGTAGCGTCGCTGGGTGGGGCTGTGTTGTTTGGTGTGGGCGTCAGCGGGGTAGGGGGCTGTGTGTGGGGTGGGGGGGGGGGGGGTTTTGGTGCGTCGGCTGGTGCGTGTCTGTGTGTGTTTGGTGTGCGTAGCTGGGGTGCGTGTCCTGTGTGTGTTGGGATGTGCGTCGCTGGTGGGGGATGTGTGGTGTTATGGTGTGAGTCGCTGGGGTGCGTGGCTGTGCGGTGTTTGGTGTAGATGGGTGCGTGTCGCTGTGCTGTTTGGGGTTACGTCGGTTCCTGGGTGGGCGTGTCTGTGGTGTGTTTAGAGGTTCGCGTCGCTGGGTGCCGTGTCTGTGTGTGTTTGGTGTCGTCGCTGGTGAGGGGGGGGCCTGTGTGTTTGGTGTGCGTACTGAGAGAGTGCGTGTGATGTGTGTGTTTGGTGTCGTCGCTGGGTGGGGCCTGTGGTGTGTTGGGTGTGCGTCGCTGGGGTGGGTGGGCTGTGGTGTTTGGTGTGCTCGGCCGCTGGGTGGGGGGCTGTGTGTGTTTGGGTCGTCGCTGGGTTTGGGGCTTGTGTGTTTGGTGTGCTCCGTGTGTGGGGGGGCGGTGGTGTTTGTGTGCGTCGCTGGTTGGGGGGCTGTTGTGTTTGGTGTGCGTCGCTGGTGCGTGTCTGTGATGTGTTTGGATGTGCGTCGCTGGGTGGGGGGCTGTGTGTGTGTGGTGTCCGTCGCTCTGGGTGGGGGGGAGTGTGTGTTTGGTGTGCCGTAGGCTGGTGGGGGGCTTGTGTGTTTGTGTAGCGGCGCTGGGTGGGGGGAGCTGTGTGTGGTTTTGGTGTGCGATCGCTGGGTGGGGGCTGTGTGTGGTTGGTGTGCACGCTCCTGGAGTGAGGGGCTTGTGTGTACAGTGTGGTGTGCGGCGCTGGGTGGGGGTGTTGTGTGTTTCCGTGTGCGTCGCTGGGTGTGCGGGTCTGTGTGTGTTTTTGGTGTGCGTCCGCTGGGTGGAGGGTGTGGGGTGTTTGGTGTGCGTCCTGGGTAGCGTAGTCTGGTTGTTTGGTGGCGTCCTGGGTGGGGGCTGTGTGTAGTTCTGGTGTGCGTCGTCTGGGTGGGGGCCTGTGTGATGTGTTGGTCTGCCATCCTGGGTGGGGGCTGTGTGTTTTGGTTGTGCGTGCGCTGGGGTAGGGGGGGCTGTGTGGGTTTGGTGTGCTCGCTGAGTGGGGGGCGGTGTGTGTTTGGTGGGGCTAGCTCGGTGGGGGGTCTGTAGTTGTTTGTGGCGTGAGGCTGTGGGGGCCTGTGTGTGGTTTGGTTGTGCGTCGGCCGGGGTGGGGGGCTGTGTGTGTTGGTGTGCGTCGCTGGGTGCGTGTCTGTGTGTGTTTGGTGTAGTGCGGGGTGGTGGGCATGTTGTGTTTGGGTGTGCGTAGCTAGGGTGCCGTGTATGGTGTGTGTTTGTGTGAGTCGCTGGGTGGGGCTTTGTAGTGGTTGGTGTGCGTCGATGGGTGCGTGTATGTGTGTCGTCTTTGGTGTGCGTCTACTGGGTGGGGGGCTGTGTGTTGTTTGGTGTGAGTCGTATGGTGGGGGGCTGTGTGTGTTGTTTGGTGTGCGTGCGCTGCTGGGGCTGTGTGTGTTTGAGTGGGCGTCCTAGGGTAGGGGGGCTGTGTGTGTTTGGGTGTGGCAGTCGCTGGTGGCGTGTCTGTGTGTGTTTGGTGTGGCGTAGCTGGGTGGGGGCTTGTGGTTTTGGTGTGACGTCGGATGGGTGGGGGACTGTGTGTGTTTGGTTACCCCCCCTCTCCTCCCCATCACACAAAAAAAACAAGACATCCCCCCCCACACACACATACACGCACAAGGTGTGATGCAGTAACACTTACAAAGTCTAAGAAACCAGAACATGATTGAGGGGAGTAGCAGGTTGCACGAGGGTCATCCTCAATATAGTTGCTTGCGCATGATGATTGATCAATCTCGCATTCGGCGTTGTAGCTCCCTTGGGTATTAGCACAGGTGCCCTGAAGGAGAGGGAGCATGTGGGTATGTGTGTGAGTGGGTATGTGGGTGTGTGAGTGGGTGTGTAAGTGGGTGTGCGACCGGGTGGTTGGGTGAGTGGGTGTGTAAGTGTGTGAGTGGGTGTGTAATAGGCTGTTTTCAGTATTGGCACAGAAGCCCTTGAGTAGAGTGGCAGGTGGACTGGTTTATGTACTTTAATTAGCCCCTCTTAAACATCTAGAGTGGATCTTGATTGCTTGAGGTTCGGAAAGTCCCTTTAGCCAATGTGGCGTCCCCCGGGCTGTCACGTACATTCATTTGCATGTATATAACAATACAATTTTGGTGTCAGGTCGCAAGCAAGGTAGGGCAGTGCAACAAGCAGAATGAACAAAGCAGGTATCCCTTCCTGTCACGGTTGGGCAAGTCGCTTTAGCCTAGTTGGCCTACCCCTGGACTAACATACATACCTGAGTCTCATCTTGTGTGAGCTCTGTATGTATGTATATTGCTGAAACTTAATTAATGAATGCCTCTCCATGTTAAGTAATGTCCCCCCCCCCCCCCCCCCCCCACACACACACACACACACACACACACACACACACACATACCACCACTACCACCAACACACAAAAGAACAAACACGCACACACAAACCTCCAACATACACACCGCAACCCCCACCCCCAACCCTTACCCCTCCTGCCCCCCCACCCCCACCCCACTCCCACTCCCACTCCCACTCCCACACCTTTCCACCCTCACCTTAAATGTGTACTGAACGTCGTCAATAAGGTTGTTCCAGCTGCTCATACATTTGCAGTCTGAGTATGTTGAGTCTGCACCCATTCCGCTGTCACCAGCTGACAGGGTGTGTGGAAGGGGGTTTGCATTTAGTTGTTTTAAGTACCTTTCCTGTTTTCAAGGTTAAACAAGTCCCTTTAGCCCACTTGTCTATCTCTGGAATGCAGAATACAGACATACTAGTCTACTGTTAGGCGGAGTAATGAGGATGATGATTCTGCAGAGTTGCAAAAGAGGAGGAGCAGAAGAGCAGAAGAAGGAGGACGTCGAGGAGGAGGAGCTGATCGTGTGTGTGGTGGTTTGTTGAGTTGCGTATGGTGATGAGTGGAGTAATTAGGAATATGATGCTGTGGAGCAGTGGAGGAGGAGCAGCAGGAGGAGCTGATCGGGTGTGTGGTGGGTTGTTGAGTTGCGTATGGTGCTGGGTGGAGTAATTAGGAAGATGATGAAGCGGAGCAGCAAGAGGAGGATCAGCAGGAGGGGCAGGAGGAGCAGCTAAGGGGGAGGGGTGGAAAGGGCAGCAGGAGCAGGAGCTGATCGGGTGTGTGGTGGGTTGTTGCGTTGCGTATGGTGTTGAGGGGAGTCAATAGGAAGATGATGCTACGGAGGAGCTGAGGAGGAGCAGCAGGAGGGGAAGGAGGAGCATGCAAGGAGGAGCAGCAGCAGCAGCAGGAGGAGGAGGAGGAGGAGGAGGAGCTGATCGGGTGCGTGGTGAGTTCTTGCGTTGCGTATGTTGTTGAGTGGATTAATGAGGAAGATGATGATGCGGAGCAGCGGAGGAGGAGCAGCAGGAGGGGAAGGAGGAGCATGCGAGGAGGAGTAGCAGCAGCAGCAGCAGCAGCAGCAGCAGCAGCAGCAGCAGCAGCAGCAGCTGCAGCAGGAGGAGGAGCTGATCGGGTGCGAGGTGCTTTGCTGCGTTGCGCATGGTGGTGAGTGGAGTAATGAGGAAGATGATGCTGCGGAGCAGCAGGAGGAACAGGAGGGCAAGAAGGAGCATACGAGGAGGAGGAGCAGCAGCAGCAGCAGCAGCAGCAGGAGGAGGAGGAGCTGATCGGGTGTGCGGTGCATTCTTGCGTTGCGTATGGTGTTGGGTCGGGTAATTAGGAAGATGATGCTGCAGAGCAGCAGGAGGAAGAGCATCAGGAGGAGGAGGAGGAGGAGGAGGAGGAGGAGGAGGAGGAGGAGGAGGAGGAGGAGGAGGAGGAGGAGGAGGAGGAGGAGGAGAAGGAGCAGCAGGCAAGGCAGGAGGAGCGGCTAAGGGGGAGGAGTGGAAAGAGCAGAAGGAGGAGGAGATCGGTCGGGTGTGTGGTGGGTTGTTGAGTTACGTAAGGTGTTGAGTGGGGTAATGAGGGAGTTGATGCTGAGGAGCAGCAGTAGAGGAGCAGCAGGATCAGCATGAGGAGCATGCGAGGAGGAGGAGAAGGAGCAGAAGCAGGAGGATCGGCAGGAGGAGGAGTAGAAGGATCAGCAGAAGGGGCAAGAAGAGCAGCTGAGGAGAAGGAGCTGATCAAGTGTGTGGTGGGTTGCGTTGTGTTTGGTGTTGAGTGGAGTAATTAGGAAGATAATGCTGTGGAGCAGCATGAGGAGGAGCAGCAGGAGGGGCAGGAGGAGGAGCTAATCAGGTGTGTGGTTGGTTGTTGCATCACACATGGTGTTGGGTGGAGTAATTAGGAAGATGATGCTGCGGAGCAGCAGGAGGGGCAGGAGGAGCAGCAGGAGGAGCAGGAGGAGCTAATTGGATACGTTGTGGGTTTTAGCATTGTGTTTGGTGTTGAGTGGAGTAATTACTTCATTAAAAGTGTCATTTACTCCATTCAAAGTGTCATTTACTCCATTAAAAGTGTCATTTACTCCATTAAAAGTGTCATTTGCAGGCCACTGTTGACCCAAGACAAGCCCACACCACAACTTCATGGGGGGGCACTCGTACCTAGAGTTCCAGAAATGTAGCCAGTTTGTTGAGAGGGGCTGTTCATCATAGTAGGGAATGGAGAACCCTCTGGGTCATCGTACTTCAACCAACACTGTTTGTACCTGCAAGCCACAGCAAATCCGATGATATTAAGTTCTTGTTCTTCAACCAACACTGCTTGTACCTGCATGCCACAGAAAATCAGGCAATATCGTATATTTGTTGTTACAGCATAAACAATGCATACATACATCAGGGGGGGGGGGAAACTTCTAACCAAAATGACCCCATCGTCCAACTTTGTAGATATCATAGAGAGGATGAAGAATCCGGTTTTATTCTTGATTTGGCCCAGTAGGAAAAAAGTACGGTCCTCCTAAGTTTGGGGCCGCGGGGGGGGGGGGAGGGGGGGGGGGGGGGGGGGGGGGGGGGGGGGGGGGGGGGGGGGGGGGGGGGGGGGGGGGGGGGGGGGGGTGGGGGGGGTGGGGGGGGGGTTTTTTTTTTTTCTTTTTTTGTTTTTTTTTTTGTTTTTTGTTTTTTTTTTTTTTGTTTTTTTTTTTTTTGTTTTCTGTTTTTTTTTTTTTTTGTGTTTGTTTGTTTTTTTGTTTGTTGTTTTTTTTTTTTTTTTTTTTTTTTTTTTTTTTTTTTTTTTTTTATTTTTTTTTTTTTTTTTTTTTTTTTTTTTTTGTTTTTTTTTTTTTTGTTTTTTTTTATTTTTGTTTTTTTTTTTTTTTTTTTTTTTGTGGTTTTTTTTTTTTTTTTTGTTGTTTGGTGGGGTGTTTGTGGTATGTTTCTTTTTGTTGGTGGGGGGCTGGTTTGGATTTGTTTTCTTTGTGGGTGGGTAGTGCAGGTGTTTTTTGGGTGTTTTTGGGGTCTGTTGTTTGGGGTTTTTGGGTGTTTGTGTTGTTGGATTGTTGATGTTGATTTTTTTGTTTTTATATTTTTTTTGTGTTTTTTTTTTGTTAGTTTGGGTTTTTCTTTTTCTTTCACCTGCCGCCCCTCTTCCCATTATTCCCCCCACTTCTTTCCTTCCCTGCCTTTTTTTTCTCTACTCAGAATGACATGGGAGTGGAAAACTAAGGATGTTCCTCTACTAAATACCAGTCCAAAAATGCTGTTGGGGAGGAAGCGACCCCCACATATTTTGGCCCAGGGCACATGGGGGGGGGGGGGGGGGGGGGGGGGGGGGGGGGGGGGGGGGGGGGGGGGGGGGGGGGGGGAGGGGGATCCAGGGTCTCTCTTTCTCCTCTCTCCCTCCTTTCTCTCTCTTCTCTCTCTCTCCTCTCCTCTCTCGGTCTCTCCGATCTCTCTCTCCTCCTCTCATCTCTCCCTCGCTCCCTCGCGTCAGTTCCTCCTTCCTCTCTCTCTCTCCCTCTCTCTGCTCCTCTCACTCGTCCTCTCCTCTTCAAATTCTCATAGCGGTGCTTGGCTGATTATTTAAATGCCTGATGAAGCTTGGATTGAAAAGCCTATTATTGAGAATATTGAAGGTTGGGCACATTAGGGGGCCAATGGCCCTGACCGACCCCCCAACCCCCCACCAAACATGTAACATTGAATGAATGATGATTTTCTATGTTTCAAACATTCTGGCAAATGGCTCTAAACCAAACCACCTCAATGGATAAGGCCTTTGAAAACCAAGAGTGTAACATGAGGCCCTAATTTAGAACCCATTTACAACTAAGAGTGGTGCCTGAGATAGTGACTGTGCCGTGGGTTCCGGAGCCGGGGGGGGGGGGGGGGGGGGGGCTGCGAAAGGGTGCCCTCAAGACATCAGCACTTTGGGGTGTTGGGGGTCCTTTCTTTTGTTTTGCCCCCCCCTTGACGTACCTATAGAAGTCAGATTGCAAGCAAGATAAGGCAGTGAAGCAAGCAGAATGAACGAAGTAGGTATGCTCCCAAGGTGCTCGTATCAGTACAGTCATACATCCTTTAAAAATGATCAAACAAACAAAGGAGACAGGAAAAAGGTAACAATAAGAAAATAGGGATGCAACGCACAATCATACATACATCCACGCATAAATATGTACAATAACAATAACATAACATCACACAACCAACACACCAACACAACACAAAAAACGCCAACACAACACAACACACCCTACACAACACAACACACCCAACACAACACAACGCAACCAACACAACACACCCAACACAACACAACACAACACACCCAACACAACACACCCAACACACCATACACTAACCATAACCTAACCTAACATAACACTAGCATAACATAAAACATCACAGAACATAACTAACATACATAACATAAATACATACATAACATAACATTAAAACATAACATAACATAACATAACATAACATAAAACATAACATAAACATAACAAAACATAAAACATAACATACCAACGCAGTGGTTCCTTAACTTCCAACTTCATGAGAGTGGGCGCATTAACTCGATTAACATTACTTACATGACATTACATGTTAAAGTCTACTTGACAACCGCGAGGGTGTATGAAGACTTCCTGGTGCTTTTAAAAAAACAAAAGAAAAAGCACCCCAAAGGCAAAAACACCCCATTACAATCAGGGGTGGTGGTCGAGGACAAAACAAACCAAACTCCCAACAACCGTTGTTGGGTGGCGTAGGTATTAAAACAACCCCTTAGATCATGAAACACCCCCAGATCTCAACCAACTACATTGGCGGAGGTAATTAATCAACAAATGTAAGTCACAAGAAGAAAAAAAAGTGCTGAAAATTTCGGTGCCACTAAGCAGGTCCACGGGCTTCCTGACTCTTGCTCTTCTACAAGTAGAAAAGATAGTCGCTAGGTTGCTACCTACAAGACTTGAGTGCCAGTTTCCATTCATAGGTTTCTGATGTGGATCGGCAGAATTTACCTATCCATACCTGTTAATTTGGCAAAAATCCTCAGGACATGCCCTATAAATAATCATGTAAACAGAGCTTCTGTAGCAGGAGGGCGAACTATCCTATATAAAAAAGGGTCCACCAACATAGCTTTTCCATCCTCATTTGTTTTGGAACCCACACTTTGACAGTGGTCCTTCATTGAGCCGAGGGTATTATGTGCTCTATCCACCGACCCTGCATTCTTTCTGGTGTTGCGCCAATGGGAACCCATTCTAAACGTGCTTACAAGAACGACAACCTGGATCCTGCTTATGTAAGGCGGATTGGAAAGGAATCAAGCCATTCTTCACATTCCCATTGGCTGCGAACCATTTTTGGTATCGAGCTTTTAAAGCCAACCCTTCGGTCTCATTCAGGATGTCTCTAACTGCAGTGGTGTCCAACTTGGGTTACTTTAAAAAAACCTCCATGACTCAAACTTTCATACTCATAATACCCACCTTGACATCGTACAGCCTCCAAAATGTTGATTGTTTTTATTTTTACGGATCCTAGCTTGTGGAGAGCAACATGCACACAAGTCATTGAAACACCAGGTTGTTGGAGGTCAAAAGATTCCTCAGTAGCCTATACACTAATGACGATCCGTCAGGTTTTCTTTCTCTTTATGAATTGTCTTGTTCCAGAAGCGGCAAATCTTGTTAGCGCCAAGCCAAACACAACGGGGTTCCTACCCCAGCTCTTTCCATGATAAATATTAATGGAGGTAAATTGGCAAACACCCACATTGTTTAAGTATACCGCTATCATTTCGTCCAAGCTGTGCTTCGAGATCAGTGTGTTTTCAATTAAGGCGCCCACAACCTCACAGCCAAAATTCCTGGATAGAGTTGTACAAGATAATCAAACAGAGGTGGTGATAATATCAATATTTAACTCCATATTTATGAGCATCGCCTACGGAAGCATGATGTGTGTGCCTTTTGGGGGCCTTAGGTGAGCATCCTCTGAAAGAGTCAGCTTGTTGCACGGTTTTGCTTGAGTTCACCATATCCACAAAAGGAACCAGTAATTAAAAATAACTTTGTAGAAAGTTGTGCTCCTCATAGACAAATTGTAATCAGGGATCCATGCTGGCCCTCATCACAGTAATCGGCTTGGTGAAAGACGACAATCTCAAGTTTTCTTTATTTCCAGCCAGTCAAATTAGTAGCCTCACAGAAATCTCTCAGACAGTCAAAGCATCGCTTGCGATCTCTGCCCGGGATTCTGCATTATAGCTAGTTCATCAGCATAGTCACGAAGTAACAGTTGCAGAATCTTGCCCCTAAGCCAGCCCTACATTTGGGAGTCTTGATGTAGGACCTATTCAATTCTATCCTGAACCAGACCGAATAGGAGTGGGATAGGGGTCTCCTTGTTTACACTCCTACAAGGTGGAAGGAGGATCCTGTCCCCATGTAGGCGAACTTTGAAAACCACATGAATATACATGACTTCATAATACTGAGTAGGGGTCCTTGACTCCTAGCCTTGTAAGCAATATCCCATAGCAATCTCTGTTGACCCCAATCATAACCTTCTTGAATCACAAAGCCAAAAGAGTGTTTTTTTCTTTTTCGGATGTAACAATTTCAATTTTCATTTCAATACAAACATAACATAACATACATCACATAACACAACCAACACAAAACCCAACCACAACTCAACCCACTAACTCAACTCACGCAACACAACCACACACTCAACCAGACACAAAACAGGGGTGCGTCCCCACACCCACACCACACACCGTTCCACAACATACCATACACATAACATCCATCCTCTCCCACCCATAACATCCCATGCGTCTTATGCTTCCGACCATTCCGTCCGTTCCTGTCTGTCTGTATCGCGTCCCTATGTATGTGTTAGATCATATGTCTATTTATATGTAATCAGGTGATGTGTTTACTTCCGGGTCGGCCAATAAGGTTAAATAATATGGTTTAAATAGGTAGTAAAGGTAACCTTGCCCAACCGTTGACAGGAGGGGCCTTAAAACGAAAAAGCATGGATGATTCTGAACCTAAAATAATCCGTTTTATTAAACTCGAGAGGGGCCCCGAGTTTCGTGCCTACAGTTGGAAATGCGAATGTAAAGTAAATCCCACGCAAAAGATTGTTTTCTCCTAGCCGCTAGCCCTTAGACCTTCTATAATTCTGTGTTATGTTGCCAAGGCGGGAGCCAAAACTACAGTTTTGTACCTTTCAACTTGGTATACAACGTATCTAATATTACATTACCATTACATTTACATTAACAATGTTAAAGTCTACTTGACAACCTGGCGAGGGTGTATGAGGACTCTGTTGCTTTAAAAAACAAAAAGAAAAAGCAAACCCACAAAGCAAAAACCCCATTACATCAGGGTGTGTCGAGGACAAACAAACCAAACTCCCAACCACCGTTTGGTGGGTGGCGTAGGTTTTAAACCCCTTAGAGCAGGACCAGATCTCAACCACTTACAGTGGCGGAGGTAAGAAGCTAACAAATGAGAAGTCACAAGAAGAAGAAAAAGGGATAATAAATTACGGTGCCACTAAGCAGTCCAGGGCTTCCTGTCTTGCCTCTTCTACAAGTAGAAAGATAGTCGGCTAGGTTGCTCCAAAAAGACTTAGTGCCATTTCCATTCATAAAGGTTCTGAATGTGGAATCGCAGAATTACACATTCCATATCGGTTAAGTCGGTATCCTCATGGACATGCCTATTAAATATCTGTAAACAGCTTCTGGTAGCGGAGGCGAATATCATTATAAAAAGGGCACTCAAACATATGCATTTCATCCTCAGGTTTTTTGGAACCCACACATTGACAGTGTCTCATTGAGCGAGGGATGTGTGCTCTATCCACCACCCTCATTCTTTCTGTGTTCAGCCAATGGGAACCCATTCTAAACTGTGCTATAGAACGAATCTGATCCTGCTTATGTAAGGCGGATGTAAAGGGAATCAAGCCATTCTCATCATTGCTGTTGGCTGCGAACCATTTTTGGTATCGGAGGCGTTTAAAGCCAACCCTTCTCTCATCAGGGATGTCTCTAACTGCATTGGTGTCACTTGGGTACTTAAACCTCCATGACTCAAAAACTTCAGACATAATACCTTCGACATCGACAGCCTCCAAAATGTTGATGTTTTTACTGGATCCTAGCTTGTGGAGAGCACAACGCAAGTCATGAACCCAGCCAGTGTTGGAGTCAAAAGATTCCTCAAGAGCCATTCTAATGAGATCCTCAGGTTCTTTATGTATGGTCTTGTTCCAGAAGCGCAAAGCTTGTTTAAGCCAAGCAAAACACAACGGGGTTCTACCCAGCTCTTCCATGATAATATTAGATGTAGTAGATTGGCAAACACCCAACATTTGTTTAAGTATACCTCTATGCCATTTCTCACAAGCATGGTCATGTTGAGATAAGTGTGTTGTTCAGAATAGAAGGAGCCCACACACCTCACAGCCAAAATTCAGGATAGGTTTGTACAAGAGAATCAAACAGGTGGGTGAGAATATCATATTGTATATCTCCATAGTATGGCATCGCCTACGAAGCATGTGGTGTGCCTTTTGGGCCTTAGTGAGCATCCTAGAAAAAGCAGCTTTTGCAACGATTGCTTGAGTCACCATCCACAAAGAGGGATCCCAAGTAGATAAAAGATAACTTTGTAGAAAGTTGTGCTCCATCATAGACAAATTTGTAATCAGGATCCATGCGGGCCTCATCACAGAATTGTTTGTTGAAAACGACAATCTCAGTTTTCTTTATATTCACAGCCATCTGAGTAGCCTCGCAGAAATCTCTCAGGCAGTCAAGCATCGCTTGCATATCTGCCGGGGATTCTGCCATTATAGCTAGGTCATCAGCATAAAGTAACAGTTGCAGAATCTTTCCCCTAATATCCCCTAATATCCCCTAATATAGAGAGACAAATATAGATAAATACAGAAGTTTTTATTTTATTTTTTATTGAAAGGATTTTCACCCCATGTAGAAACCCGTACACAAAACTGATAGTAAGCGCGTCGGTTTCGGTGGTGGTGGTGGTGGTGGCGGTGGGTGGGGGGGTGGAGGGGGAGGGGGTATGCCGACCCACAACCAATCACACATGCACCACTTATAAATAAATCAATGGTGCGCCTGATTACGAGGCATGAGGTTGAGGGGGCCAGCCCGTTTGCTTGCACTAGGGCCAACCACCAATACATGCACCAGTTAATCACTTAGGTATGTATGTTAAATTCCAGGGGTAGCCTGGACTTAAAAGCCATTCAGCGGATGATTTTGATTTGGGTTTTTAAAACACGTAGTATTTAGTAGTTCGTACATCGAACTTGAGAATTTGGCCTGCAAATCTGACGTTTGACCTAAGAATTGAAAATTCTGATTATGTCAGAATTATAAGAAATGTCGAAATTTGGCCTGGAAAAGTGGAGGTACGAACTACGAACTCAGAGGCCCAAATCAAAATCATCCGCTGAATTGCTACAATTACTTATAGATATGAATCAACAGTATCACATGTACATAGATTATCTAGGCTAGATATATAGATACTCGGAAGGTTAAACCATTGTTTGGAGGTTAATTCATCAGTGATTTTTGATTTAATCCTTTTTAATATCATGGTCGGCCCCTTCAGCCTATTTGGCTCTCCCCTGGACTGTAACAACAACATAATAAAAAATAGTCTCCTTACGTTTCAAGTATTCTGTAGTACGAGGAGCCACCGCTTGTGCATCCCTGCAGGAAATCACATGGCAACAAACTGGTGTGACAGCAAATTAGTGGGGGTGACTGGGTGATTGAAGGTAGGAGGGGGGGGGGGGGGGGGGGGGGGGGGGGGGGGGGGGGGGGGGGTGGGGGGGGGGGGGGAGCATTGATGTTTGTGATGTATACGGGCTATAGTACTACTACTCGGTTTTATTTATTTTTGGTAGGACAAGCCACCGCTGATGCAACCCTGCACGCTAGGCAGGTGGTAACAAACTGGTGAATGATTTTATTGCTACTTGTTTTTGAAAGGATTTTTGCCATATGCAGCCATAAGCGATGATTTGAACCATACCGTCTGATCAGATGTATAAAAATATATATAGGAGAAGGTAAACATAGATAAGGATGGCTGTATGGTTCAAACCGTCGCTTACAACAATCTTCACCCCCAGGAAGTGAAGTACACAAAGTGCACTAAGTTCCAGTGCCGAGGAAGTGAAGTACACAAAGTGCACTAAGTACCAGTGCCCAGGAAGTGAAGTACACAAAGTGCACTAAGTACCAGTGCCCAGGAAGTGAAGTACACAAAGTGCACTAAGTACCAGTGCCCAGGAAGTGAAGTACACAAAGTGCACTAAGTACCAGTGCCCAGGAAGTGAAGTACACAAAGTGCACTAAGTACCAGTGCCCAGGAAGTGAAGTACACAA
This sequence comes from Chlamydomonas sp. ICE-L, assembly GCA_013435795.1. Lineage (NCBI taxonomy): Eukaryota > Viridiplantae > Chlorophyta > Chlorophyceae > Chlamydomonadales > Chlamydomonadaceae > Chlamydomonas > Chlamydomonas sp. ICE-L. The sequence continues at coordinate 1,067,601 of JACBWV010000099.1, forward strand.
AGTGCACTAAGTACCAGTGCCCAGGAAGTGAAGTACACAAAGCGCACTAAGTACCAGTGCCTAGGAAGTGAAGTACACAAAGTGCACTAAGTACCAGTGCCCAGGAAGTGAAGTACACAAAGTGCACCAAGTACCAGTGTCCAGGAAGTGAAGTACACAAAGTGCACCAAGTACCAGTGTCCAGGAAGTGAAGTACACAAATAACACAAAGTACCAATGCCCAGGAAGTGAAGTACACAAAGGGCACCAAGTACCAGTGCCCAGGAGTGAAGTACACAAACCAGCGCCCACCGAGGATTCACAAATTAAGGTTTAATAGCTAAGAAAATGTGACATGGGCTGCCAGGGGCGGCATCTAAATAGCGGGTAAGATATCATACTGGAGGGTTCCATTCTGTGGGGATCCCACCGGGCAGTACAGGATATGACTCGTGAGGTATAGCGAGTCATACCATAAAACAAGGCGGAGAAAGTCCTACTGAGTGAAGTGATAGAAGTTGTGATGTGGGCTTGTCTTGGTAAAAGCTTTCTAATTTTCTGAAAATGACCACCCCACACACAACCACCACCACCACTCTATAAGGGGGTGGCCCTCACTGGCCAGCCTATGATTGTGTACTGATGTCATGATGATGGGGTGAGGCAGTATTGATCAAGGTTAGTTATGTCACTATGTGGGTTGTTCTCATTTTAGCGCATGGCAACAAACTGGTGAGCGTCGTTTGAACTGATGGGGTAAGAGAGTGCTAGATTACATTACATTGCCATAGGCAGGCCAGTATTGACACAAGACCCAAGCCCGCTCCTCAACATCAGGGGTGGGGGGGAGGGGGGAGTCTTCCAACCATCCTCCAATATAAAATGTGTGAAATGTGGGCTGTTATTAAAAAAATTGCACGTACTTGGCAATAAACTGGTATGCTTGAGTGCTAATCGTTTTTTTTTAAGTTGTGAAAGGATTTTGACCCCAGGGCAGCAGGTGGGTCTCCCTACACAAACCAAACCAGACTGAACAGCCTGACAGGGGAGCTGCCTAGAAGCTGCTCCATGTGGCAGTGGACCATACCTCCCAGTCTGCACACCAGACCCAGATGTTGCATCCCTCAGCCTCCGCGCATGCATCCCTACAGGCCGTGGCAGTGGGCTGGTATGATGATGACCCAATGCCTGCACCTTCCAAGTCCCTGTTCACAACCACTTTGATCAGGGGCTCATCAGCTGCGATAGCAACATCTGCAGGGATAGTGTTGTTGTGGCGGTGGTGTTGGCATCTGCAAGGAGCTGTGTTCTTGTGGCGGCCGTGGTGCTGGTGATGCTGGTGGTGCTGGTGGTGCTGATGGCGCTGGATTAGTTGTTGTTTCTTTGGGGAGTAGTGTTGATAGTTTTGTCTGATTCCTCGATTCCATATTTATTTCAGAATGGTTGGAATTCCACTAGCTACCTCAGTTGTATGGGCAGCCAACTGCACAGTGCAGATCTGCTGAGTGCTCCCCCAAATTCACCACTAGCTAGATCATTATTCTTGGGCAGCCACTTGCAAAGTGCAGATCAGGGTACTACTTTTTGTCAAATTGGCCAGCGCTTTAAGCGCACAAACGTCAAATTAGTCAACGCTTTCTAGTGCAAATAGCGCAAAACTGCGCGCTGCGCCCACAGGGAGTTGAAAAACTGCGTGAAACGCGCAGTGGGGCTAAAAAAGGCAGCGCGTGTTCACGCTGCCGCGCGCGCTTTGTAGTACCCTGGTGCAGATCTGCTGAGTGCTCGCCCCAAATTCATCACGATAACGGGATACGCAAGAATGAATCATTGTCGCCATGATTCTGGAGATCCCGAGGTATCAACAGTAGTGCGGATCGGAATATTGCAAGCTCGTAGAATATTATAAAATGGTCGGAAGACCCTCAGACGATTTGACCACCCCGCATGCGAGGAGAGGGCTTGGGTCAAGCGGCCTGTCTGTGACTCGTCAGATATTCAGGCTAGGCCATTTCGTATACTTGAACTTCAACTTGGTTACATGGTTCCATCCAGCAACTTGGCTGCTCTCCATCTTCGGCAGTATCATAAACGATTCAAAGCAAAGCATTTTGATCAAAATAAACTTGATCATATATCTTCATACGTTCATGGGCTCATGGAGTCTCTTCAGCCTATTTGGTCCATCCCTGGACGGTAACAACTATCTATCTATCTATATGTGCATGGATAAACAAAGGAAAAATCGCATTTCGAACATCGTGCTATTTCTTACTCAAGAGAGCATAAAGTGCTATTTCTTACTCAAGAGAGCATAGGCAGACGGCTGGAAAGGAATTCATCGTTGTAGCAATCTATACGTGCGTCTATGGCACTGTGATAAAAAACAGTACAATGTAAGTGAATTGGCGGCAGAAGTGGGGAGTTCTTGGGGTAACAAGCGAGTGGTGAATCTGCTGCCCTTCATATAAAATACGCGCTTATCACTTTGAAACATCATTGCTCGCCTGCGCTTGCCAAGATCTGAGGATCTGACTGTACCACTAGCAGTTTCGAAAAAACTGCTCGAAATTAACCAAGTACACTAGTCCTAGATTTGCTACGTTGACAGTCCCGAGAATCCAATTGAATTTATGTTTGCCTGCGTGGTGAAATCCTTCCTGCACAAACAAAACTCGTCTCGTTAGACTTTGTTCTGAACGTCAAATCAGTTTTGTTATTGCGAGAAGAGCTATGCATGAAAAAAACTTTGATCCTGTGTGAACGTAGCAAATCTAGGACCTTTCATACCTGGTTGGTTGAGCAGTTTTCGAAACTGTTAGTGGTACAGTCAGACCCTCCGATCTTGGCAAGCGAGCGAGGGTAAAACCGATAAGCGCGTTTATTGTATATTAAGGTCAGCAGAGTCACAACTGGCTTGTTATCCCTAGAACTTCCCATTGCTGCCGCCATTTCACTTCCATTTCACTGTTTTATATCACATTGCCAAAGACGCACGTAGAGATTGCTACAACGATGAACTCCTTTCCAGCCTTCTGCCTATGCTTGCTTTATGCACACCTGATCTGTAGTAAGAAAAAGCACGGTGTTCGAAATGCGAATTTACCTTAAAATATATCCATTCACATGTAGATAGATAGATAGATAGATAGATATATTTATCCATTCACATGTAGATAGATAGATAGATAGATAAATAGTTGTTACCGTCCAGGGGTAGACCAAATAGGCTAAAGAGACTCCATGAACGTATGAAGATTTATGATCAAGTTTATTTTGATCATATTGATTTGCTTGAAATTGTTTATGTTATTGCCAAAGATGGAGAGCAGCCAAGTTGCTGGCTGGAGCCATGCAACCAGGTTTAAGTTCAAGTTTGCGTAATGGCCTGGCCTGAATATCTGACGATTATATTTCATTGTCATAGTCATATACAGGCCATCGTCGACCCCGCTCCACACATCCGCGGGGGCCTTTTAGCCATTATTGGGCTGAGAAGCAAAGGTTATATGCAATAAAGCAAATATTTCGACAGTTCAATTTCGTTACCAGGGCATTGACGCAGACAAGCCGCTTTTGAGTTTTGACCCAAGACTAGCCCTCTCCTCGCATCCGGGGTGGTCAAATCGTCTGAGGGTCTTCCGACCATTCTGATGAGAATCTACGAGTTTGCTAGCAATATTCCGATCCGCGCTTCTGTTGATACCTCGAGATGTCGATCATGGCCCTCTCCTCGCACCCGGGGTATTCAAATCGTTTGAGGGTCTTCAAACCATTCTTACGATGATCTATGAGCTTGCTAGCAATATTCCGATCCGCACTTCTGCTGATACCTCGGGATGTCGATAATCATGGCGACAATTATTTATCCTTGCGTAAATCGTGGTGGATTTGGTGCGAGCACTCTTCAGATCTGCACTGTCAAGATGGCTCACCCAAGAATAATGAGCTATCTCCATCATTGCCGAAGTCCGACCCTGAGTGGTACGGATGGTTTTCACCTATTACCACAAGTCCGAAGAAAACTTTTTTTTGCTAATAAGTTACCTAACCACATCAGTTCAACATATAAATACTCTGAGTTGGGTTCTCTCAGGTTGTGGGAAGCAGGCAAAGCAAAACATGTGATTTTTTCACTATGGGGCTCCCTAAGTCGGTACGGATTTTACGTAGAAGAGGAACGGAGCCTATCGCTATCAAAAACAAGTTTTCGCAAAATCAAAGTCGGTAGCCCTATTGTGCACATCTTTCCTCATAAGAAATTGTTACATCAGGCTTTGGATGGCAGTGCATGGGCAGTATGGGTGAATATGGACCCCCAAAATACTGATTATTTACATATTGTGGGTGCCCTAAGTGTGGTACAACGCTGCACAAGCTGAATTGTTTCATTTGGAGTCTTACCTTTGCTTCGCATGATTCGGAATAGCTCGCGCGGCCTCGTGTCTGGCGCGATCTGTTTTGTACCACAATTTATCGCACATCTGATGTACTGCCACCGGCCTTCTGTACAAGGCTGCTCGCGACCGCATGCGAATGCGGACCGGAAATACATGTGCGCGTAGCTGACACTATTGCGCGAAAGGTGGGCCAGACATAATTCGATTCCGAGCATTTTGGGGCCTGTACGGCTCTGTACCACAATCTTGTACCGACTTAGGGCGTTTTTGGACTTAGGCAATGATGGAGCTAGCCAGTGGTATTCCAACCATTCTGAAAAAAATCTGGAATCTAGGAATCAGGCAAAACTATCGACACTATCCCCCAAAGAAACAACAACTAAGATCCACCACCACCATCACCTTCACCGCAACAACACTATCCCTGCAGATGTTGCTATCGCAGCTGATGAGCCCCTGATCAAAGTGGTTGTGAACAGGGACGTGGAAGGTGCAAGCGTTGGGTCTTCATCATACCAGCCCTCTGCCACGGCCTGTAGGGATGCATGCGTGGAGACTGAGGGATGCAACATCTGGATCTGGTGTGCAGACTGCGAGGTATGGTCCATTGCTATCTGTCCGGCTGGTCAGTCTATAGAAATCTAGTGCACCTTGGAGATCAATACTTTCTAACCCTATTGATTCGCACTCATGCATACCAGTTTGTTGTCATGTACGTGCCAAAATAAGAACAGCCCACATTTCACACATTTATATTGGAGAATGGTTGGAAGACCCCCCCCCCCCCCCCCCCCCCCCCCAATTTGTTGCCTTGCGCTAAATGGGAACAACACACATAGTGACATAACAAACCTTGATCAATACTGACTCACCCCATCATCATGACACCAGTACACAATCTTAGGCTAGTCTAATGTGGGCCACCCCCTTTTTAAGTGGAGGTGGTGGTGGTGTGGGTTCATTTTCATTGTAAGCTACTTATATAGTTTTTACCTACGCAATCCCACACCACAACATCTATCACTTAACTCAGTAGGAATTTCTCCCCCTTGTTTTATGGCATGACTCGCTTCACCTCACGAGTCATATCCTGTACTGCCCAGTGGGATCCCCATGGAATGGAACCTTCCGGTATGATATATTACCCGCTATTTAGATGCCGCCCCTGGCAGCCCGTGTAACATATTCTTAGCTATTAAACCTTTATTTCTGAATCCTCGATGGGCCCTGGTTTGTGTACTTCACTTCCTAGGCAATGGTACTATGTGCACTTCACTTCATGGGCACTGGTACTCTGAGTACTTCACTTCCTGGGGGTGAAGATTGTTGTAAGCGATGCTTTGAACCATACAGCCATCTCTATCTATGGTAACCTTTCCCTTAATATGTCCTTATACATCTGATCAGATGGCTATATGGTTTAAATCATCGCTTACAACAAAAATCCTGTCAATAAATAGTAAAAATACAACTCATTCACCGGTTTGTTACCACCTGCCTGACGCGCAGGGCTGCACCAGTGGTGGCTTGTCCTACCAAAAATATCCTACACAAATACTGAGTAGGATTTATATAGCCCGTATACATCGCAAACACCAATGCTCACTCACCCAGTCTTCCAACTCTTCACCCAACCCCACCCCTCACCTCAGCCCCCATCCCATCCCATCCCATCCCATCCCATCCCATCCCATCCCATCCCATCCCATCCCATCCCATCCCATCCCATCCCATCCATCCCATCCCATCCCATCCCATCCCATCCCATCCCATCCCATCCCATCCCATCCCATCCCATCCCATCCCATCCCATCCATCCCATCCCATCCCATCCCATCCCATCCCATCCCATCCCATCCCATCCCATCCCATCCCATCCCATCCCATCCCATCCCATCCCATCCCACCCCAACCCAACCCAACCACCCACCCCTTCAATCACCCAGTCACGTCATCAATTTGCACTCACACCGGTTTGTTGCCATGTGCCTTCCTGCAGGGATGCATGAGTGGTGGCTCCTCGTACTACAAAGAACTCAGCAAGTAAGGAGTCTCTTTTTATTATGTTGTTGTTACAGTCCAGGGGGGAGCCAAATAGGCTGAAGGGGCCGTCCATGATATTAAAAAGGATAAACTCAAAAATCACTGATGAACTAGACCCCAAACAATGGTTTTACCTTCCGAGTACCTATGTATCTAGCCTAGATAATCCATGTGCATGTGATACCGTTGATTCATATCTATAAGTGAGTATAGAAATTCAGCGGATGATTCGGATTTGGGCCTCTGAGTTCGCAGTTTGTGCCTCCACTTTTCCAGGCAAATTTCTCGACAACTCTCAGAATTCTCAGATATGATCAAAATTCTTGATTCTTAGGCCAAAATGTCAGAATTTGCAGACCAATTTGCAAGTTTGAGGTACGAACTAAGAACTACGAAGCGTTTTCAAAACCCCCAATCCAAATCATCCGCTGAATGGCTTTAAGTTTAAGGCTACCCCTGGACTGTAGCATACATAGCTAAGTGATTGACTGGTGCATGTATTGGTGGTTGGCCCCAGTGCAAGAAAACAAGCTGGCCCCCTCAACCTAATGCCTCGTAATAAGGCGCACCATTGGTATATTTTGAAGTGGTGCATATTTATTGGTTGTGAGTCCCCCCCCCCCCCCCCCCCCCCCCCCCCCCCCCCCCCCCCTTCCACCAGAGAATGACGCGCCTACTTGCAGCTTTGTGTTTCCCACTTCCTGGGATGAAAATCCTTTCAATAATACAACTTCTGTATCTATCCATCATATATCTATCCGTCTATCCATCTATCTATCTCAATTATATTTATATATATAGAGAGAGAGAGATAGATAGATTCTAGATATAGATAGATAGATTATAGATACTGAAATGTATGCTTTTGAGTTTGCACCCTATTTCTTATTGTTACCTTTTCCTGTCTTCCTGTTGTTTGATCATTTAAATGGATGTATGGCTGTACTGATACGAGCACCTTGGGCGCATACCTGCTTTGCAGTTTTTTTTTCAAATCTGAAGGTGCTTTTTTTCTGCTTTGTTCATTCGTCTTGTTGCACTGCCTTATGGTGCTGCAACCTGACTTCCTCATGTATGTATTTTTTTTGCTGTAACAACAAATATACAATATTGCCTGATTTGCCTTGGCATGTAGATACAAACAGTGTTGGTTGAAGTACAACAACTTAATATTATCGGATTTGCCTTGGCTTGCAGGTACAAACAGTGTTGGTTGAAGTACAACAACTTAATATTATCGGATTTGCCTTGGCTTGCAGGTACAAACAGTGTTGGCTAAAGTACGACAACCCAAAGGGTTCTCCATTCCCTAACGTGAAGAACAGCGTCTCTCAACAAACTGGGTGGATGTCTGGAACTCTAGGTACGAGTGCCCCCCCAAGAAGTTGTGGTGTGGGCTTGTCTTGAGTCAACACTTGCCTGTGTATGACAATTGTAATGTAATGTAGTTACTCCACTCAACACCAGACACAATGCAAAAACCCACGACGCACCCAATTAGCTCCTCCTGCCCCTCCTGCTGCTCCTTCTCGTCCTGCTGCTCCTGCTCGGCTGCTCCGCAGCATCATCTTCCTCATTACTCCACCCAACACCATACGTGATGCAACAACCCACTACAAACACGATCAGCTGCTCGTCCTCCTCCTACTCCTCAGCTGCTCCTCCTTCCCCTTCTGCAGCTCCTGTTCCACTGCTCCGTAGCATCATCTTCCTAATTACTTCACTCAACACCATACGCAACGCGAAAATACACCACACACTCCTCCTCGTCGTCGTCGTCCTTCGCCTGCTTCTTCTTCTGCTAATCCTCTTTTGCTGCTCTGCAGAATCATCTTCCTCATTACTCCGCTGAACACTAGACTAGTATGCCTGTATTTTACAGTCCAGGGGTATCCAAATGGGCTAAAGGGACTTGCCCAACCATATAAACAGGAAAGTCAGTTAAAAAAAACTAAATGCAAAACCCCCTCCTCGCACCCTATCAGCTGGTGACAGCGGAATAGGTGCTGACACAACATACTCAGACTGCAGATGCAAGAAAAGCTGGACCGACTATGTTGGTGATGTCAAGTACGAATTTAAGGTGAGGGTGGGTAGGTGTGGGATTGGGGTGGGGTAAGGTGGGATGCGGTGGGGTTGGGGTTGGGGCGAGGGTGTGTGTGTGAAAGAGAGTGGGGGGTGGGGGGTGGGGGGGGGGTATGGTAGGAGCACGGGGGAGTAAGGTTGGGGTTGGGTGTGGGGGTTGGGGTGTGTATGTGGGAGGATTGTGCACGTGTATGTTGTTGGTGGGGGTGGGGTGGGTGGGGGGATCAATGTGGAAAAGCATTCGTTAATTCAGTCTTAGCAATATACATACATACAGATCTCATTCAAGACTAGATTATTGTGCGATGTCACAGTCCAGGGGTAGGCCAACTAGGCTGAAGGGGCTTGCCCAACCGTGACAGGAAGGGATACCTGCTTTGTTCATTCTGCTTGTTGCACTGCCCTACCTTGCTTGCAATCCGACACCTATATATTATTGCGCTATGCAAATGTATGTATGTTACTGTCCACCTGCCACTCTGCTCAAGGGCTTCTGTGCCAATATTGAAAACGGCCACAACACTCACTCACTCACACACCCACTTACTCACACACTCACACATCCATTTACTCACCCCCTCACCTGACACATATATGTTATTGTTCTATATATGCAAATGTATGTTTGTTACTGTCCACCTGCCACTCTGCACAAGGGCTTCTGTGCCAATATTGAAAACGGCCACAACACTCACACACTCACACACCCACTTACTCACACACTCACACACCCATTTACTCACCCCCTCAACCCCCCCCTCACTCACACTCACACAAAACTCGCACACACTGACCCCCCCCTTATGAGCCCACTCACACAGCCACACACTCCCACTTGCACACCCACTCACACACCCTCGTACACACCTACCATACCCACTAACACCCCCTCCCACCCACCCACCCCCTTACACACCCACTAAAACACCTACTACAACCAACTCACACCCCACCCACCCACCCACTAACACACCCACTCACACACCCACTTACACACCCACTCACCCACATACCCACTTACACACCCTCTGCGCCAGGGTACCTGTGCCAATAACTACGGGAGCTACATGGAAAGTGTGAGATTGATCGATCAACATGCACAAACACTTATTATGGGAGTGACACCCGTGCAAGCTGCTACTCCCCTCAATCATGCTCTGCCTTCCTAGACTTTGTAAGTGTTACTGCATCACGACTAGTGTGTGTGTATGTGTGTGTTTGGTGTGGGGAGATGGGTGGGAGGATGTGTGGGTGTGGGTGGGTTGGTGGTGGTGGTGTGTGTGGGGGGGGGGGGCAACCCGTGCAAGCTGCAACTCCCCTCAATCATGCTCTGCTTTCCTAGACTTTGTAAGTGTTACTGCATCACGACTAGTGTGTGTGTATGTGTGTGTTTGGTGTGGGGAGATGGGTGGGAGGACGTGTGGGTGTGGGTGGGTTGGTGGTGGTGGTGTGGGTGTGGGGGGGGCACCCGTGCAAGCTGCTACTCCCCTCAATCATGCTCTGCCTTCCTAGACTTTGTAAGTGTTACTGCATCACGACTAGTGTGTGTGTATGTGTGTGTTTGGTGTGGGGAGATGGGTGGGAGGATGGGTGGGTGTGGGTGGGTTGGTGGTGGTGGTGTGGGTGTGGGGGGGGCACCCGTGCAAGCTGCTACTCCCCTCAATCATGCTCTGCCTTCCTAGACTTTGTAAGTGTTACTACATCACGACTAGTGTGTGTGTATGTGTGTGTTTGGTGTGGGGAGATGGGTGGGAGGATGTGTGGGTGTGGGTGGGTTGGTGGTGGTGGTGTGTGTGTGTGTGTGGTGGGGGGGGGGGGGCACCCGTGCAAGCTGCTACTCCCCTCAATCATGCTCTGCCTTCCTAGACTTTGTAAGTGTTACTGCAACACGACTAGTGTGTGTGTGTGTTTGGTGTGAGGAGATGGGTGAGAGGATGTATGTGTGTGTGTGTGGGGTGGGGGGGGGGGGGGGGGATGGGTGGTGTGGTGGATGTGTGTGTGTGCTTGGAGTGAGGAGATGTGTGTGCGTGTTTGTGTTTGTGTGTGTGTGTGTGTGCGATTGTGTGTGTGGGGGGAAATGGTGTGGTGGATGTGTGTGTTTGTGTGTGTGTGTGTGCTTGGAGTGATGGGATGTGTGTTTGTATGTTTGTGTTTGTGTGTGTATGTGTGTGTGTGCGGTGTTGTGTGTGTGGGGGGGGGTGAGGGGTGGGGGGGGGGGGGGGGCGAATGGTGTGGTGAATGTGTGTGTGTGTGCGTGTATGTGTGTGCGAGTGTGTGAGAAAATGTGTGTTTGTGTTTTTGTGTGTGTGTGTATGTGTGTGCGGTAGTGTGTGTGGGGGGGAAATGGTGTGGTGGATGTGTGTGTGCGTGTGCGCTTGGAGTGAGGAGAGGTGTGTTCGTGTATTTGTGTTTGTGTGTGTGTATGTGTGTGTGGTTGTGTGTTGGGGGGGAATGGTGTGGTGGATGTGTGTGTGCGTGTGTGCTTGGAGTGGGGAGATTTGTGTATTTGTGTTTGTGTGTGTGTGTGTGTGTGTGTGTGTGTGTGTATGTGTGTGTGTGCGGTTGTGTGTGGGGGGGGAATGGTGTGGTGGATGTGTGTGTGCGTGGGCGCTTGGAGTGAGGAGATTTGTGTGTTTGTGTTCGTGTGTGTGTATGTGTGTGTGTGCGGTTGTGTGTGGGGGGGGAATGGTGTGGTGGATGTGTGTGTGCGTGTGTGCTTGGACTGAGGAGACGTGTGTGTGTGTATTTGTGTGGAGTGACAACCGTGCAAGGTGCTACTCTTCACAATCATGCTCTGCTTTATTATTACTAGCATTTATTATTGAAATATTATTATTACTAGCATTTATTAGACTAGCATTTGAGCCCGTTGTACCGACGGGAAGACCCCCGTGGCCACCTGGGCTACAGGTCAGCAAGATATGAAACCAAAACCCCAACTGCCTAAGCCAAAAGGGACTAAACCCATCACAGACAACGCGCTATTATATATGGGATTTGTAAGTGCCACTGCAGTATGACTAGTGTGTGTTTATGTGTGTGTGTTTGGTGTGAGGAGATGGGTGGGAGGATGTGAGTGTGTGTGGATGTGTGTATGCGCGTGCTGGTGTGTGTGCGGGGTGGGGGTGGGGGAGTGATCCCGTTGCAAGGAGCTACTCTCCACTATCATGCTCTGCATTATTATGCTTTGTAAGTGCCACTGTAGCACGACTAGTGTGTGTGTATGTGTGTGTGTTTGGTGTGAGAAGATGGGTGGGAGGGTGTGTTTGTGTATGTGAGTGCTTGTATGTGTGCAGGGTGGGGGTGGGGGAGTGATCCCGTTGCAACGTGCTACTCTCCGCAATCATGCTCTGCTTTATAATGCTTTGTAAGTGGAACTGCAGCATTACTACATGCAGTACACAACCAAATATGATCAGCACATACATTATATTGCCGTAGGCGGGCTAATAGGCCATTGTTGGAACAATACCTTTAGCTTGATTGGCTACCCCCTGGACGGTAGCAAGAAGAAGAAAAATATACAAGCATACAAGCAAGCAAAAAAACAAGTTCGATGCAGCGTCGCCTGTGACACTAAAAATTGGCGGAGAGTGATCGCGAGGGAGCGACAGGTGGCAACGGAAGCGAGTTAGTTACGAGACCGTTGGCTGACGTGTCGGGCTTCACCACGGTCAGACGGATGGATGGATGGATGGACGGACGGACAAATGGGTAACACTGGGGGCTCCCGCCCCCCAGAAGGGGGGGCTCCACCAAAAACGTAGCACAAATGGTATCCTATGTAACTGTTTGTGTTTGGAAGTGATCGGGTACATTCTTTTGGGATTGCTTTTGGTTTAGTAAACGCAGGATGCATCAGGAGCTGTCCTTTGATCCGTCTTGATTATTTCTTTATTTTATTTTATTATTGTATTATTTTGTTATTTTATTCGTCTAATAAACGCAGGACGCATCAGGAGCTATCTTTTGGGATTGCTTTTGGTTTAGTAAGCGCAGGAAGCATCAGGAGCTGTCCTTAATCCATCTTGATTAGTTCTTATTTTATTGTATTATTTTATTGTATTATTGTATTATTTTATTGTATTATTGTATTATTGTATTATTTTATTCGTCCAGTAAACGCAGGACGCATCAGGAGCTGTTCTTAATCCATCTTGATTAGTTTTTATTTTATTGTATTATTGTATTATTTTATTTGTCTAGTAAATGCAGGGCGCATCAGGAGCTGTCCTTGGATCCATCTTGATTATTTATAACTTATTATGTATTATTGAGGAAACAAGCACTGTTGAACTGACCCCCCCCCCCCCCTGCAACAACAACAACAACAACAACAACAACAAATCGTAAAAAATCGTAAAAAATCACAGTTGAACTGACCCCCCCAACAAATTGTGAACAAGCACTGGTAAACAATCAGAGGTGGGCTGATGCCCATCAAACTGTAAACGCAGGACGTAGGAGGACGTCATCGACGTCACACCACCAACACCACCAACACCAGACGACTGCCATACCCCTGCCCAACCCAACCCAACCCAACCCAACCCAACCCAACCCAACCCAACCCAACCCAACCCAACCCAACCCAACCCAACCCAACCCAACCCAACCCAACCCAACCCAACCCAACCCAACCCAACCCAACCCAACCCAACCCAACCCACCCAACCCAACCCAACCCAACCCAACCCAACCCAACCCAACCCAACCCAACCCAACCCAACCCAACCCAACCCAACCCAACCCAACCCAACCCAACCCAACCCAACCCAACCCAACCCAACCCAACCCAACCCAACCCAACCCAACCCAACCCAACCCCCGTCACCCATCACCCATCACCCCCCTGTAGGCCAAGACCCTTGCAGAGCTGTAGACGGCAGACGTCTGCAACACCAATTCCCCCTCCTCCCCCCCCCCCCCCCCCCCCCCCCCCCCCCACACACACACATATATACAAACTGTAAACGCAGGACGTAGGAGGAAGTCTTCTTGAGCCTCGAGGAGACAACAACTACCAGAGCTCGGCTGAAGAGTGCTGCGCCATGTGTACCAAGACGCAGGTGAGTAGTGCACCACATTGTCATAATCCTTTCAGTAATAATAAATAAATAAGACACTTAAAATAATATATTTGAAGATAATAATATAAGCACAGAGTCTCATACACCCTCGCGGTGTCAAGTAGACTTTCACATGTAATGTAATGTAATGTAATATAAATAATATTGAAATATGATAAATAAATTACAACTACCAGAGCTCGGCTGACTTGAACTGCTCCATGTGCGCCAAGACCCTGGCGAGTAGTACACCACATCTTCATAGATAGGTCTTTGCTGTCTGAAGAATACATACATCCGGGGGGTCTTCCGACCTTTCTTCAGCTGAAGAGTGCTGCTCCATGTGCGCCGAGACCCCGGGGAGTACTACACTACATTGTCATACTCCTTTCAATAGTAATCAATAGAAAATGACAGGCCAGAGCTCCGCTGAACAGTGCTGCTCCATGTGAGCCAAGACCCAGGTGAGTATTACATCCTCCAGTTGTCGGAGTGGATCAAGACAGTTAAGTGGACCGCAACTCTGCTAATCAGCACTGCATTGTCATACTCTTTTCAATAATAATCAATCAGACAAGCCGGAGCTCGGCTGAAGAGTGCTGCTCCATGTACCCCAAGACCCAGGTGAGTATTACACTACATTGTCATACTTCTTTCAATAATAATAAATAAATAAGACAATTAAATAACATATTCGAAGATAACAATATAAATAAATATTCAAATACAATAAATAAAAAACAACTACCAGAGCTTGGCTGAAGAGTGCTGCTCCATGTGTGCCAAGACCCAGGTGAGTATTACACTACATTGTCATAGACATGCCATTGCTGTCTGAAGACAAGCCCGCTCCATACACCCGGGGGGTCTTCCGACAATTCTGAACTGTGCTGCTCCATGTGTGCCAAGACCCAGGTGAGTATTACACTACATTGTCATAGACAGGCCATTGCTGTCTGAAGACAAGCCCGCTCCATACACCCGGGGGGTCTTCCGACAATTCTGAACTGTGCTGCTCCATGTGTGCCAAGACCCAGGTGAGTATTACACTACATTGTCATAGACAGGCCATTGCTGTCTGAAGACAAGCCCGCTCCATACACCCGGGGGGTCTTCCGACAATTCTGAACTGTGCTGCCCCATGTGTGCCAAGACCCAGGTGAGTACTACACTACATTGTCATAGACAGGACATTGCTGTCTAAAAACAAGCCCGCTCCATACGTCCAGGGACAAGCCTGCCCCATGTGTGCCAAGACCCAGGTGAGTACTACACTGCGTTGTCATAATCCTTTCAATAATAATCAATAGTAAAATTTATAATTTAAAGAATACCTTATCGCGCGTTGGGTCAACAGATGCTCCTGGGTTCCATGGTCAAAATTTGCTAACGGCTCGATTCCGGTGCCACCTGTTGCTCCGATAGCCAATATTCCCCGCCAATTTTAATAGTAAAAGACAAGCCAGAGCTCTGCTGAACTGTGCTGCCCCATTTATGCCAAGTCCCAGGTGAGTCTGACAGGCAGCAGACATATGCATGTATTGTTACAGTCCAGGGGTATAGCCAAGTTGGCTGAAAAGACTTGCCCAACCCTAAAAAACAGGAAAGGCAGTTGAAACATGTCCTAGGCGCGTCGCAAACGACATGGAAAATTGGCGGGGAGTGTTGGCTATCGGAGCGACAGGTGGCACCGGAATCAAGTGCAGCGGACCCAAGCCAGGGTTCACAACAGGGACAGGGGTTAGTAAGGTCCAGGGTTGCGTACTGACAGACAAACGGACAACGGGGTGACTCTGGGGGTCCTGGGTTGCGTACCGACAGACAAACGGACAACGGGGTGACTCTGGGGGTCCTGGGTTGCGTACCGACAGACAAACGGACAACGGGGTGACTCTGGGGGTCCTGGGTTGCGTACCGACAGACAAACGGACAACAGGGTGACTCTGGGGGTCCTGGGTTGCGTACCGACAGACAAACGGACAACGGGGTGACTCTGGGGGTCCTGGGTTGCGTACCGACAGACAAACGGACAACGGGGTGACTCTGGGGGTCCTGGGTTGCGTACCGACAGACAAACGGACAACGGGGTGACTCTTGGGGTCCTGGGTTGCGTACCGACAGACAAACGGACAACAGGGTGACTCTGGGGGTCCTGGGTTGCGTACCGACAGACAAACGGACAACGGGGTGACTCTGGGGGTCCTGGGTTGCGTACCGACAGACAAACGGACAACGGGGTGACTCTGGGGGTCCTGGGTTGCGTACCGACAGACAAACGGACAAACAGGGTGACTCTGGGGGTCCTGGGTTGCGTACCGACAGACAAACGGACAACGGGGTGACTCTGGGGGTCCTGGGTTGCGTACCGACAGACAAACGGACAACGGGGTGACTCTGGGGGTCCTGGGTTGCGTGCCGACAGACAAACGGACAACGGGGTGACTCTGGGGGTCCTGGGTTGCGTACCGACAGACAAAGAGACAACGGGGTGACTCTGGGGGTCCTGGGTTGCGTGCCGACAGACAAATGGACAACGGGGTGACTCTGGGGGTCCCACTCCCCAGAAGAGAAGGCTCTGCCAAAAAGAAGCACGAGTGAACTGAGCTCCAACAAAATGGAAATCGACAGGGTCCCGGATAGTAATGATTTAAAATCAAGAGACATTTTATTTGTATTCTTATCATTATAATTATTATTACTAGTACGGTAGCCCGTGTGGCCGGTGGCCGCCCCCCACCCAGGCCATGGGTCCTAGTCTGGTCTGGGTTACATAACGGGTAACGCCCTTGTATGCCCCCCCCCCCCACCCCCACCCCCACCCACTCTCCCTTACACACAGTCAAGAAATCAGCCATCTCAGCCCTTGCTCAACGCTCCCCTGCCTCTCCCCCCAAACTCCCACACACACACACCTCTTCTCCCTACATATTCCCCTTCTGCTTCAGGTGTGGCCTCCCACCCTCATACACACATACCATCCCCCCCTCCCCCCCATCCTGACCTCTTCCTACCCCTCACCCCACCCCATCCACACGCACTCTCTTTCTCTCACCTTACCACCCTCCCTTCCCCCAACCACCAACACGCACACACAATCTTCTTCTCCCTACCTCGTACCCTTCACTTCACCCTGTGGGATTCAATCGTGCAGAAAGAGGGACCCGCTGTGCTTCGAACATACCAACATTGCGAACGCTCAGATTCCAATCGCCCCGAGCACACCGGACCGGTGCAATTTCATGGCTACAAACCTGCAGCTTTGTCTTCTCGTACAGTGCCCCAGTCGATACTCGGTCAACTCAGAACAGCAAAAATCGCAGCAACGTACTTCATATTCTATACAACGAAAAGAGCTTGCAAAGATGGGATGAGCGTGGCAAGCGCGAGAGTGTCCAGGGGGACGGAATGGCCATGGCGATCTGAACAAAGGTAATTAATCGCAACTGGACGCCAATCACTACGAATGTGATGCGATGGCATGGCAAAATTTTGCATGCGTGAGATGAATGGTGGCAACACTCGCAGACGGAGAAAAAAAGCATCACAATCTGAGGGTCTGGCTTGATTATGATCCTGGCATAACTCCGCAGGCTGGGCAGCATAGTCTTTGCGCCTGGATTGGTTAGCAGCTTCGTGTTCCTCCTCAGGCACGGTAGCTCGTTCCTGACTCCTTGCGAGATTACCAGCATGACGTAGCTCCTCGGATCGGGCAGCGCGGGCATCACGTCGACGCTTGTTGGCTATTTCCCTGTCTTCCTTGCTCTGGCAAGCTCGCTTTGAGCGCTGGCTGGCGGTGTTGCGGGCCCTCCTGTCCATTAGGATTAATAGGACAGTTGCCATGCATCATGGTTGCATTATCCGTTAAGAACTGAAAGCTATTATTCCGAGCGCCATGCCAAGCCATATGAGGGTCGGCTGGTGACCTCCGAGGAGAGGATCTTCTGATTCAAAATGTATTGCCGTCATAGTATGGGAGGCAGTTGTGGACATGCTATGAGCGCGCGCGCTTAGCTTAGCGCATCTGCAGTTTCGGTGTTTGAACAGCTAGGTGGGGAGTTGCTAGTTGGGTGAACGAAAAGTCGGTTGCAAGTCGGTTACACTTCGCACGCCCATGGCACGTGGGCACGCGATGATGACACCACCACGACCACCACGACCACCACGACCACTACGACCACGACCATGATTTCTTTATATATATAGATTATTATTATTAGCATTATTAGTATTATTAGTATTATTATTATGATTATTATTATTATTATTATTATTATTATTATTATTATTATTATTACCGCCCCCTGAATCGGGGAGAACACCAGTACGGCTCGCGAACCCCCCCGGCGTACCACCGGCAGCGGAGTAGGAGGAGTCTCCGGGAGCCTAAGGATTCGGCGCCCCTGGGCGCCCTTGGGCGACGCCAGCCGGCGTTGCGCTTGAACTGTGGCTCTGACTGCGCCTATGCTGATGCTGAGTCTGTGGCTGCGCTAATACAAATACGAATGCGACAGTAACACAAAATACATTTGAATCCTCTTCTTAGATGTCCTATATTATTACTGCTTTATTAAAACGTCAATTTGGCAGGATCCACGCAGAATCCGTATGATGTTAGCATAAGCCTTTTCCTGACAACTAAAGCGTGGCCGATGCATGTTGTTGATTTCACATGACCGATGCTTGTTGTTTATTTCGAGGTTGCACGCAATCACTGACTGCCTCCACTGCACCTTTGTGTACGACGCATTGTTGTGCAACGCATTGTAAGTGTATGTATATGTATGTTACATGTTACATTGTTGTGCAACGCATTGTAAGTGTATGTATATGTATGTTACAGTCCAGGGGTAGGGCAAATATGCTAAAGGGACTTTCCCAACCATGATAGGAAGGGCTTAAAAAGAAAAAGCACTGATGAACTGAACCCCAACCAATCGTTTTGCCAACGGGGGCCCTGCGTTCGTGCTACAGTGATCATTTACTTCTACACAGCTTCTACAATATAATTAATTCTACAATATAGCACATTACCCCAGTAACCTGGAAAGGCCATGCCCATATCATCATACACTAGCGCCGTTTCTACCCTAAGGCAGCCGGCACCTGTTCAGGTTGTTAAACAGGTGTTCAGGGTGTTGAACAACTACATGTTTAACCAATGATGTACATAAACAGGTGTTTAATACCCTGAAACCCCAGTAACCTGGAAAGTCCATGCCCATATGCGTACAAGTGTTACAGTGAGAGAACATAGGGATGAGAACTAGGAAAACTTAAGTCAGTACTTGGCAGTACAGCGAAAGGTCCAAGTGAACAGTACGTGAACGACTGTACTTGAACAGGATCTGTTCTTCAGTTGGTGCACTCTTCTGTTTAAATCTAAAAAAGGCCATATGCCCATATCATCATACACCAGCGCCTTTACTATAGCGCCCTAGGAATGCAAGTAGCGCACGCTAGACAGCGGACCACGCAGTTGATCCCAACCTCCCCACTCCTACCCTCCCTCCCCCCACCCCCCCCACCCCTCCCAAATCACTCGATCCCACTTCTACCCCCACCCCACCCCACCCCACCCCCACCCCCCCCTTCCCCCCCAAAAAAACACTGACCACTTATGACCCCCCCCCCCCCCCCCCCCCCCCCCACCCCAAACACACTGGAACCCACCTCTATACCCACACACACACACACTCCCCCCCCCCCAAACCTGAACCACTTCCTACCCCCCCCCACACACACTCGCTCCCACCCCCAAAACACGACCTCTACCACCTCTAACACCCCACCCCCCCCTCCACCCAAACAACTGCGAACCACTTCTAACACGCACACACACACACACTCCCCCAAAAACACTGAACCACTTCTACCCCCCCACACACACACACACTCCCCCCCAAAACACTGAACCACTTCTACCCCCACACACACACACCCCCCTCCACCCCAAACACTGAACCACTTCACACTGAGGGCACGCAGGTTGAACGGCAAGCCAGCCCATCCAATGGTATTTCAGGGGTTCTCGTTTAATGATGTTGTATCCTTGTAGATACAACATCATTAAACAAGTAGGCCTGAAGTGTCCAAGATATTGGGCCATAAAAAACACAGAACCACACCAGGGTACCACATGACGCGCGCTACCGCGCAAGGTTTTGGAGCCCAACTGCGCGATTGACGCAAAACAATCACTTCCTTTGGGCGCAGCGCGCAGATTTCTGTTTCAGTTCTGTCAAAAGCGTAGTGCAAAAGGCAGCAGTTACATTAAAAGCGCAACCCAAATAATTAAATAACAAAATGTAGTACCCCAAACCACACAGCACTGATAAATGCACTTCATCATCCCTTGGGCTACTCTCCCTCCTACCCACCTACCCCCCCCCCCCCCACACACACACACACACACACCACCACCACCACCACCACCACACACACACACCCTTCACACACACGCACCATGTGTTTCTCATCTCCTCAGGTGTGTGGAACATGCGCTTGGGCTACCCCCGCACACCACACACACACGCAAAAAAACGCAAAAACACACGGCACTGAAAAAGCACTTCATCATCCATCACACAAAAACACACCATGTGTTTCTCATCTCCTCAGGTGCGCGGAACATGCGCTTGGACTACCCCTGCAGACCAAAACACTACCCCAACAACCTACATCAGTTGATTCTGTTGTAATACAAACGTTGCCTAACACACTCTCTCATTACTGTTGTCATGACTCATCGGTGTTGTCATGAATCATTATCATGTGATCCAAACGTTGCCTAACACACTCTCTCATTACAATTGTCATGATTCATTGGTGGCACCGCCTGATAAGTGGCAATAAAGGAACGACCTGAGCCAAAGGCATCGTAATGAACAATGTGCAGTACGTAGTGCACAATGTACAGTATGCGCAACACACAAATGTGCAGTACGTAGTACGCAATGTACAGTATGTAGTGAATTAAATGATCAGTGTAGCACGAACTCAGGGCCCCCGTTGGTATAACGATTGCTTGGGATTCAGTTCATCAATGCTTTTGTTTTTTAGCCACGGTTGGGCAAGTTTCTTTAGCCTATTTGGCCAACCACTGGACTGATACATACATACATACATACATACATACATACATACATACATACATACTGGTTGTGCGCCAATCTCGACTTGGCTTCTTTAGAAAGCTTCCATCGATGTCATATGTACTTTGCTTTCGATGAACCATCAAAAGTAAAGCACATATGACATTGATGGAAGCTATCTAAGGAAGCCAAAACTCATTCGAAAGGTTTCCGACTACTTCTGTCAGAACCACGTATATAAATAATATTATGTTTATGCAAGGATCTATGGTGCATGTCCTCTGTATGTATGAACTGTTTTTTTTTACGGCGACGCGCCGCCACTGCGTCGCCCACCCGTCGTGGCTGGGCGACGCATGGGTTTGGCTAAACTAGTCAGAATTGGCCTACCGTCGCCCACGGAGCTACGGAAGGCCATTGGCCAATGGCCTTCCGTCGCCCACCAGTCGCCCATTCCGTCGCCCCAAATTAGTCCAGGGGTGTGGCAGAGTGGCAGAAATGGAAGGAAAATCGTTGTACTGCAGGATCTCTTAGATCAGTATGAACATTCCAGTCTAGGGGTAGCGAATGGGTGGGCAATGGCCTACGACAATGTGATGTGATACTATGTACAACAAAAATGTAATGTGATGTAATGTAATGAAATGAAATAGATGTCTGGCTGTGCGCCAATCTCGACTCGGCTTCCTTATATAGCCGTTATGAAGAGTTATATAGCCGGTATGATGAGGCCGGGGGGAGTGGAGGATGCTGTGGGTCTGTATGTGTGGGTGTGTGGGTGTGTGGGTGGGGGGGATGGAATGTGTGTATGACAGGGGGGGAGGCCACAGCTGAAGCAGAAGGGGAAAAGGTAGAGAGAAGAGGTGTGCGTCTGAGAGTGCGGGGGGAGAGGGAGTGTTGGTGTGGCCACCGGCCACACGGGCTACCGTACTAGTGTAATGTAATGAAATAGATGCCTGGCTGTGCGCCAATCTCGACTCGGCTTCCTGATATAGCTTCCAGTGATGTCATGAATTCTGCTGTTTCAGTCCAGGGGGTAGCCATTTTAAAGAGACTTGCCCGGCCATGATATGAGGAGGGGCTAAATATAAAAAGCACTGGTGAACTGATGAACTGTCCTTCATCCACCTTGGTCAAGGACAGTTCCAGCCCCAACGCGACCTTTGCATGAATTGAAAAAAGAAAAGCCGACTGGAGCAGGCGCAGCAGTGGTGGTGCTAACTGCCCTTCCCCAGCTCCACCCATCCCCATCACCACCAGCCCCAACGCGACCTTTGCATGAATTGTGATGCTCATTTGTGCGCTCCTATGAAACTAAGTGGTGCAAATATGTCTTATAATTCTTATCTGGTATAGTAATGTACGGTTTCCAAGTGGTTTGACACGAAAACTGGGAAGGTACATGGAACAGACGGATGTTTACTAGACGAATAGCTCAGTAGCTTGCAGATATGAAGAGCCAACTTCAAGAAGAAGTTGCAAATAATGTAGAGATAGAGATCAGGGATGATTGCACTACAAGCTATTGAGCTTGCAAACTGTGGATGTGGATAGCCGACCTCGATAAGAAGTTGCAGACAAGTTGTAGAGATATAGATTGGAGATGATTGCACTGCTATTCAGCGGACCTCAAGAAGAAGTTGCAAACTTGAGCTTGCAAACTGCCGCTGGTGGATGTGAATAGCCGACTTCAAGAAAAAGTTGCAGAAAATTTAATAGCTTGCAGTGCCTTGCTTGTGCCTATGTACTTGATGTAGCTTGGCAGTATGGTTGCCGACATGTCTTCTCTGTACTTAATGTAGCTCAGCAGTATGTTTTAGGGTACTTCCATTGACCAAATCGGCCAGCCCTTTAGCGCACTTGAAGAAAACAAAACTGTGCTTTGTAGTGCAAAAAGCGCAAAAATTGCTTGCTGCGCCCATAGGGGGTTGCAAAAAACTGCGCGAAATGCGCAGCAGGGCTCAAAAAGATAGCGCGCCAGCGCGCAAAAGCGTGCGCTTGGAAGTACCCTGGTATGTTTACCAACCTGTCTTCTTTGTTCTTCGTGTAGCTCAATAGCTTGCGGTGCAATCATCTCCGATCTCTCTGCTTTTCCTGCGATTTCTTGAATTTCGTCTTGAATTTGGCTCTTGCATCTGCAAGGGCAGCTGCCTAGAAGCTGCTGCTGTTAGTTGGAAAGAAAAACTATGAGCCAAAAAGGTAATGATAACGCCTGGTGGGGCGTGGTGTTAAGGGAGCCCGTCGTACGCGGGTGGGGAGCGGTCTCTTACCTCAACTGGACAAGCTACCATCGCAGTTGACGACGACCTGCAACGCCAAGAGCGACCGGAGGGGGAGTCGAACCCCCGACTCTACTTCCTCAAGCGATCTGGTCTCCCACTAGACCATCGTATATCACTGAAAGGGGCTACTATGAGCCACATAAACTGATGATCCGTGTATATCAGCTGGGTCATATCTTTTCTTATCAGCTGCCAGCAGCAGCTTCTAGGCAGCTCCCCTGGCTTGCTACCCAGCAAAAACTGTAGCAACGTAGTGCATCTGGAAGCTGACAGAATCGTCTTTGCAGTACTGTTGGAATATTGGGGCTTGGCCCAGTGGCTGGTTCAGCGAGCTGCATGGAAGCTGCTGCTTGTAGCGGAAAGGAAAGGCTACGAGCAACTGATCATCAACTGATGAACCCACGGTTTATTTGGGGGGCTACGCGTAGCAGCATCCACCCAGATCCATTAGCCAGCAACTGAGTCGAGCCAAAAGATTACAGCGTCAATGGAATGCCTGCCAGTCCAGCTTGCAGACGCACTAGCTCGAGTTAAGTTTGAGCATAAGACAGGAGAAAGGAGCTGCCTAGAAGCTGCTATGCGTAGCCCCCAAAATTAAATAGTGAGAAAGGAGCTGCCTAGAAGCTGCTATGCGTAGCCCCCAAAATTGAATAGTGAGAAAGGAGCTGCCTAGAAGCTGCTATGTGTAGCCCCCAAAAATAAATAGTGAGGAAGGAGCTGCATAGAAGCTGCTATGCGTAGCCCCCAAAATTTAATAGTGAGAAAGGAGCTGCCTAGAAGCTGCTATGCGTAGCCCCCAAAATTGAATAGTGAGAAAGGAGCTGCCTAGAAGCTGCTATTCGTAGCCCCCAAAATTGAATAGTGAGAAAGGAGCTGCCTAGAAGCTGCTATGCGTAGCCCCCAAAATTAAATAGTGAGAAAGGAGCTGCCTAGAAGCTGCTATGCGTAGCCCCCAAAATTAAATAGTGAGAAAGGAGCTGCCTAGAAGCTGCTATGCGTAGCCCCCAAAATTAAGTAGTGAGGAAGGAGCTGCCTAGAAGCTGCTATGCGTAGCCCCCAAAATTAAATAGTGAGAAAGGGGCTGCCTAGAAGCTGCTATGCGTAGGCAGCTCCTTTCACACTGTTTACGTTTTGGGCTACGCATAGCAGCTTCTAGGCAGCTCCTTTCTCACTGTTTAATTTTGGGGCTACGTGTATTTTTTTGCCATGCTGTACGCTCTGGCACCCCTGCATGATGTACACTCCTACTTGATGTACCCCCATGCATGATGTACATCACTGCATGACGTACACCCATGCTTGATGTACGCCCCTGCGTTATGTGCGCTCTGACACACCCTGCATGATGTACACACGCGCATGATATACGATCTGGCACCCATGCATGATGTACACTCTGACACCCCTGCATAATGTACACTCTGGCAACCCTGCATGATGTACCCTCTGACACCCCTGCATGATGTACGCTCTGACACCCCTGCATGATGTACGCTCTGGCACCCCTGCATTAAATACGCTCTGACACCCCTGCATGATGTACGCTCTGACACCCCTGCATGATGTACGCTCTGGCACCCCTGCATGATTTACACCCATGCATAGTGTACGCTTTGACACCCCTGCACATGTACGCTCTAGCACCCTTGCATAATGTACAGCCCCGCACGATGTACGCTCTAACACCCCTGCATGATGTAAGCAGTTTTGCAATCTTAGGACCTGGTGCATCGTAACCCTCACTCTCATCCTTATCCTTGTCATCCTCAGTATAGTCCTCCTCCTTCTGCTCCTCCTCCTCATCATCATTACCATTACCATCATCATCATCATCATCTGACACCCAACAAATGCATGTTATATGCAGTTCTGCAATGTTTGGACCTATTGCAGCGACCCTTCAGGCTGCCCAAGTGGAGAAATTGTGAGGTACCGCCAGTGCTGGCTTAAGAGCATGGACTTTGCTGCTGGAGCTGATCTGGAGGGGGAGTTCAAAGCCGCTGGGAAAAGCGCCCCTGGGTGGATGTCTGGGTTCAGGGCATCGTACATAAAAACTAAGTAGATGGGAGGGCGGGCCGCGGTGGGCGTTCGCAGCCACCGGTACAAACGGCCCTGGATGGAATCTCTGGGTGCAACGCACCGATCGTGCTTAGGTACTGAATACGGTAGAGGGATATTTGGCGCCAGAGCACTGTTCCTAGACTCTTAATGAGTTTACATCTGGGTCCAGAGCACTGCATGTGAGTAGATTCCTGGTAGATTCTGAACGAAAGTGTATCTGGGTTTAGAGCACTGTACGTAGATTATGAATGAGTTGACATCTGGGTTAAGACTGCAGAGCGCTGTACTTAGATTCTGCCTGAATCTAGGTCTGGGTTCAGCACTTCCTTTAGTGCACAGTATCTTGATATTGAATTTCTGCGACTTCCAACTGCGACTTCTGCAACTTCCAACTGCGACTTCCAACTGCGACTTCTGCAACTTCCAACAAAGCATTCTGATCTGATGC
This sequence comes from Chlamydomonas sp. ICE-L, assembly GCA_013435795.1. NCBI lineage: Eukaryota > Viridiplantae > Chlorophyta > Chlorophyceae > Chlamydomonadales > Chlamydomonadaceae > Chlamydomonas > Chlamydomonas sp. ICE-L. Next base: position 1,093,056 of record JACBWV010000099.1, read on the forward strand.
CTCATGTGCATGTATCTATCTAAATGCCTACTGTGTAACCACTCAGTAGCTATCTCCTCCCGGTGTTTGCAGTCTCACTCTACAGATTATCAAAATGTATGTGTTCGTATCACACAGTCCAGGGATAGCCAACGAGGCCAACTGGATTGGATTGTTAAATGTTAGACTAGTGCTAACTACGGTATTCTCTCAATTCCTGGAAAATGTCGCCAACACTGGCCTCACTAAGATCAAAAACATCTGGGACACCAACTCCAAATTATGTATTTCCCTTCCAAACTGGATAAATCACCTCCCGCACTTCACATTCAGAGAAAATAAAGACAATGTTATTCTCTCTGCTATCCGTAATCACCCACGTATGATAAATGCCCTATCTACCAACAATAATCAAAAGTATGTATATACTAATATTATCAATTCCTGGCTCCAATCATGGGGCTGGGAAAGCACCGGCTCTCTAGATACAATTTCTATCTCTAAACTTTATCAAAGAACTTTCACTCATCATCCCCTATATGTATTCATCAATGGTACAATCAGTCTGTCTGACTGACTAGCAGTTTCGATAACTGCTAAAAAAACAAGTATGACAGGTCATAGGTTTGCTACGTTGACAGTCCCGCGATACGAATGCTGTCCTGAACGTGACATCAGTTTTTGATGTCGTAGATATGCTTCCGACTAGATGTTGACTAGATAGTTCAGTTGCGTCAGTTCAAGTTGGTTGCAGTGACTCATCATGTAACAAGATTGAAGGCTAATCCCCAGTCGCGACTGCAGTCGCAGTCGTCCTGCTCAGTTACTGCGAGAAGAGCTTACTTTTCATACAAAAACTGCGAAACTGTGTAACCGTAGCAAATCTAGGACTTGTTATACCTAGTTGGTTGAGCCGCTTTCGAAACTGCTGGTAGTACATGTACTACCAGCAGGGTCTGACTGTACAGTCAGACCCTCCGACCTAGGCAAGCGAGCGTATTTCAAACTGATCAGCGCGTATTTATATTTAGGTCAGCGGAGTCACCACTCGCTTGTTATCCTGAGAACATCCCATTACCATACTGTCGCCATTTAACTTACATTTAACTGTTTTGTATCACATTGCCATTAACACATACACGTAGAGATTGCTACAACGATGAAATCCTTTCCAGCCTTCTGCCTATGCTCGCTTTATGCACTCCTGAGCTTAAGTAAGAAAAAGCACTGTGTCCTAAACGCGGATTTACCTTCTATTGTCAGCGAGAACTACTAGGACACGAGTGCCTTATTGGTATCTGATCAGATACCAATAGGACACTCGTGTCCTAGTAGTTCACGCTGACACCTTCGTTTATCCATGAACGTATGGATAGATAGATGTTACCGTCCAGGGGTAGACCAAATAGGCTAAAGAGACTCCATGGACGTTCGAAGAGATTAGATCAAGTTTTTTTTATCGTAATGCCTTGATTTGAATTGATTACCGGGGTTGTTAACTTGTTACTGCCCAGGTGGATGGAGAGCAGGCAAATTGCTGACTGGAGCCATGTAACCAAGTTCAAGTTCAAGTATGCGAAATGGCCTGGCCTGAATATCTGACGATTGCATTTCATTGTCATATGCGGGACATCGGCGACCCCGCTCCAAACATCCGGGGAGGCCTTCAAACCATTATTTAGCTGAGAAGCTAAGGGCTTTTGCAATAAACGAAATATTTCGACAGGTCAATTTCGTTACCAGGGCATTGTCATAGTCAGGCCGCTTTTGACCCAAGACAAGCCCTCTCCTAGCATCCGGGGTGGTCAAATCGTCCGAGGGTCTCCCAACCATGAGAATCTACGAGCTCGCTGGCAATATTCCGATCCGCACTTCTGCTGCTATCTCGGGATGTCGATCATCATGGAGACAGTTATCCATCCTTGCTTGCGGGCGAGCACTCTGCAGATCTGCACTTTGCAGGTGGCTCGCCCAAGAATAATGAACTAGCTAGTGGTATTCCAACCATTCTGAAATAAATACAGAATAGAGGAATCAGGCAAAATTATCAACACTATTCCCCAAAGAAACAACAACTAGTCCACCACCACCAGCACAACAACACAGCTCCTTTAAGATGTCACCACCACCGCTGCAACAACACTATCCCTGCAGATGTTACTATCGCAGCTGATGAGCCCCTGATCAAAGTGGTTGTGAACAGGGACGTGGAAGGTGCAGGCGTTGGGTCATCATCATACCAGCCCACTGCCACGGCCTGTAGGGATGCATGTGTTGACACGGAGGGATGCAACATCTGGGTCTGGTGTGCAGACTGTGAGGTATGGTCCACTGCTAGCTACGAGGAGCAGCTGCTAAGCAGATCCCCTGTCCGGCTGTTCAGTCTAAAGCAATCTTGTGCACCTTGAAGATCAATACTTTCTCACCCCATCGATTCGCACACATGCATACCAGTTTGTTGCTATGTATGTGCCAAAATAAGAACAGCCCACATTGCACACATTTTATATTGGAGGATGCTTGGAAGATCCCCCCCCCCCCTCTCCCCCCCTGATGCTGTGGAGCGGGCTTGGGTCTTGGGTCAATACTGGCCTGCCTATGACAATGTAATGTAATGCTATGTAATGTTATGCATGTTATGCTATGTAATGTAATGCTATGTAGCACTCTCTCACAGTCTCACCCCATCGGTTCCAACGATGCTCACCAGTTTGTTGACATGCGCTAAAATGGGATCAACCCACAGAGTGACATAACAAACATTTATCAATAATGACTCACCCCATCATGATGACATCAGTACACAATCATAGGCAAGCAAGTGTGGGCCACCCCCGTTTAAAGTGGTGGTGGTGGTGGTGTGGGCTCATTTTCATTTTAAGCTAATTATATAGCTTTAACCTAGACAAGCCCTCACCACAACTTCTATCACTTCACTCAGTATGAATTACTCCGCCTTGTTTTATGACATGAATCGCTATGACTCACAAGGCATATCCTGTACTGCCCGGCGTGATCCCCGTGGAATGGGTATGATATCTTACCCGCAGCCCATGTAACATATTCTTAGCTATTAAACCTTTATTTCTGGATCCCCGGTGAGCGCTGGTTTGTGTACTTCACTTCCCGGGCAATGATACTATGTGCACTTTGTGTACTTCACTTAATTGGCACTGTCACTATGTGTTCTTTGTGTACTTCACTTCCTGGGCACTGTCACTATGTGTTCTTTGTGTACTTCACTTCCTCGGCACTGTCACTATGTGCACTTTGTGTACTTCACTTCATGGGCACTGTCACTATGTGCACTTTGTGTACTTCACTTCATGGGCACTGTCACTATGTGTTCTTTGTGTACTTCACTTCATGGGCACTGGTACTTTGAGTACTCCACTTCCTGGAGCCAAAGATTGTTGTAAGCTATGGCTTGAACCATACAGCCATCTCTATCTATGGTTACCTTTCTCTAAATATGTCCTTATACATCTGATCAGATGGCTTCAAATCATCGCTTCCGACAAAAATCCTTCTAAAAATAAGTAAAAATAAAACTCATTCACCAATTTATTACCACCTGCCCGACACGCATGGCATCAGCTGTGGATTGTCCTACCGGAAACAGCCCGTATACATTACAAACACCAATGCTCACTCACCCAGTCACCCCATCCCTCACCTCAGCCCCCCCCCCCCCCCCCCACACACCCCCTCACACACACACACACACACTTCAATCAACCCGTCACCCCATCAATTTGCGCTCACACCAGATTGTTGCCATGTGCCTTCCTGCAGGGATGCACCAGCGGTGGCTCCTCGTACTACAAAGAACTCAAAAAGTAAGGAGTCTTTTATTATAATGCTGTTGTTATAGTCCAGGGGGGGAGCCAAATAGGCTTAAGGAGCCGACTATGTTATTAAAAACGCTAAAAAGAAAAACGCTAATGAACTGACCCCCAAACAATCGTTTTACCTACGAAGGATCTATCTATATTGCCTAGATAATCTGCACAGTGTTTTGAAAACCCCAATCCAAATCATCCGCTGAATGGCTATAAGTCCAGGCTACCCCTGGACTGTAACATACATAAGAGATTAACTGGTGCATGTATTGGTGGTAGGCCCCAGTGCAAGCAAACGAGCTGGCCGACTCTACCTAATGACTCGTAATAAGGCATATGTATGTATGTATGTATGTATGTATGTATGTATGTATGTATGTATGTATGTATGTATGTATGTATGTATGTATGTATGTATGTATGTATGTATGTATGTATGTATGTATGTATGTATGTATGTATGTATGTATGTATGTATGTATGTATGTATGTATGTATGTATGTATGTATGTATGTATGTATGTATGTATGTATGTATGTATGTATGTATGTATGTATGTATGTATGTATGTATGTATGTATGTATGTATGTATGTATGTATGTAATGTATGTATGTATGTATGTATGTATGTGTATGTATGTATTACGTACGTACGTACGTACGTACGTACGTACGTACGTATGTTTGTATGTACGTACGTACGTATGTATGTATGTATGTATGTATGTATGTATGTATGTATGTATGTATGTATGTATGTATGTATGTATGTATGTATGTATGTATGTATGTATGTATGTATGTATGTATGTATGTATGTATGTATGTATGTATGTATGTATGTATGTATGTATGTATGTATGCTTTTTGCGATTGCATCCTGTGCAGGGTACTTCAAATGGCCAAATTGGCCAGCGCTTTAGCGCACTTGAAAAAAACAACTGTGCTTTGTAGTGCAAAAAGCGCAAAAATTGCTTGCAGCGCCCACAAGGGGTTGCAAAAAACTGTGCTTAAAGCGCAGAGGGGGTCAAAAAGTCAGCGCTCAAAAGCTCAAAAGCGCGCGCTTTGAATTACCCTGATCCTGTGTTTTATTGTTACCTTTTCCCGCCTTCCTGTTATTTGGACATTTCAATGCATGTATGGCCTTACTGATACGAGCACCTTGGACGCATACCTGCTTTGTTCATTCTGCTTGTTGCACTGCCTTATCTTGCTTGCAACCTGAATTCTGAATGTATGTGTTTATTTTTTAACTGTAACAACATATATAAAACATTGCCTGATTTGCCGTGGCATGCAGGTACAAACAGTGTTGGTTGAAGTACGACAACCCAGAGGGTTCTCCATTCCCTAATATGAAGAACAGTCCCTCTCAACAAACTGGCTGGATGTCTGGAACTCTAGGTATCAGTGCCCCCCATGGAGTTGTGGTGTGGCTTGTCTTGGGTCAACACTGGCCTGCATGTGACAGTTGTAATGTAATGTAATGTAATGTAATGTAATGTAATGTAATGTAATGTAATGTAATGTAATGTCATGTAATGTAATGTAATGTAATGTAATGTAATGTAATGTAATGTAATGTAATGTAATGTAATGTAATGTAATGTAATGTAATGTAATGTTATGTAATGTAATGTAATGTAATGTAATGTAATGTAATGTAAGGTAATTACTCCATTCAACACCAGACGCAATGCAAAAACCCACAACGCGCCCAATGAGCTCCTCTTGCTCCTCCCGCACCTCCCGCCCCTCATCTGCTCAGCAGCACCATCTTTCTAATTACTCCACTCAACACCATACGCAACGCAACAAACCACCACACACCCAATCAGCTCCTGCTGCTTCTCCTTCTCCTCCTCCTCCTCCTATCCTCCTCCTCCTGCCCCTCCTGCTGCTCCTCCTCCGTGGCTCCGCAGCTCCACCCTCCTAATTACTCCACTGAACACCATACGTGATGCAACAAGCCACTACACACCCGATTAGCTCCTCCTCCTCCTCACGTGCCCCTCCTGCTGCTCCTCTTCCGCTGCTACACAGCATCACCTTCCTAATAACTCCACTCAACACGCACCATACACAAACTCAACAACCCACCACACACCCAATTAGCTCCTCCTGCGCCTCCTTCCCCTCCTGCTGCTCCTCTTTTGCTGCTCCGCAGCATCATCTTCCTAATGACTCCACTCAACACCATACGCAACGCAATAATCCACCACACACTCCTCCCCCCCGTCCCCACCTCCTGCTGCTTTTTCTGCTCCTCTTTTGCTGCTCTGCAGAATCATCTTCCTCATTACTCCACTGAACACTAGACTAGTATGCCTGTATGTTACAGTCCAGGGGGTTCCAAATGGTCTAAAGGGACTTGCCAAACCATATTAACAGGAAATGCAGTTTAAAAAACTAAATGCAATACCCCCTCCACGCACCCTATCAGCTGGTGACAGTGGAATAGGAGCAGACTCAACATACTCAGACTGCCGATGCAAGAGCAGCTGGACCGACTATGTTGGTGATGTTGAGTACAAATTTAAGGTGAGGGTGGGTAGGTGTAGGAGTGGGGTGCGGTGGGGTTGGGGGTGGGGGGAGGGGGGGTGTGTGTTGGAGGGGGGGGGGGGGGGGGGGGGGGGGGGGGGGGGGGGTATGGTAGGAGCACGGGGTGGGTAAGGGTCGGAGTTAGGTGTGGGTGTTGGGGTGCGTATGTGGGAGGATTGTGCGTGTGTATGTTGTTGATGGTGGTTGTTGGTGATGGGGGGATCAATATAGAGAAGCATTCATTAATTCAGTTTCAGCAATATACATAATATGCACACAGAGCTCATCCAATATGACTATATGAGACTCTTGTATGCATGTTACAGTCCGGGGTTAGGCCAACTAAGCTAAAGGGACTTGCCCAACTGTGTCGGGAAGGGGTACTTGCTTTGTTCATTCTGCTTGTTGCACTTTCCCCTTCGGTCGCTCTTGGCGTTGCAGGTCGTCGTCTACCGCGATGGTAGCTTGTCCAGTTGAGGTAGGAGACCGCTCCCCACCCGCGTACGACGGGCTCCCTTAACACCACGCCCCACCAGGCGTTATCATTACCTTGTTGCACTGCCTTATTACCTTGCTTGTTACCCGACACCTACCTGCTATTGATCTATCTATGCAAATGCGTGTAACTACGTATGTTACAGTCCAGGGGAAGCCGCACTGGCTAAAGGGACTTGCCCAACCTCAAGCAATCAAGATCTACTGTAGATCTGTGATTAGGAGGGTCTAATTAACATACATAAAATAGTCCACCTGCCACTCTGCTCAAGCAACGGATTCTGTGCCAATATTGAAAGCAGCCAAAACACTCTCACACCCATTTACTCACCCCCCCACACACACCCACACACATACACCACCAACGCACCCACAAACCCACTCACACACCTACCAGACCCACACACACACTCACACACCAACACACACACTAAAACACCTACTACACCAACTCACACTCACCCACTCACCCACCCACCCCCTTGTACACCCACTCACACACCTACTACAACCACTCACCCACTCACCCCACCACTCACACACACATTTACACACCCACTCACCCAACCACCCACTCACCCACTCTCACACCCACTTACACACCCACTCACCCACATACCCACCTGCTCCCTCTGCTCCAGGGTACCTGTGCCAATAACCACGGGAGCTACAATGCCGAATGTGAGGTTGATAAATCAGCATGCACAAACAACTATTATGGGAGTGACCCCCGTGCAAGCTGCTACTCCCCTCAATCATGCTCTGGTTTCTTAGACCTTGTAAGTGTTACTGCATCGCGACTAGTGTGTGTGCATGTATATGTGTTTGATGTGAGGAGATGGGTGGGTGGGTGGGTGGGTGGGGGGATGGGTGTGTGCGTGTATGCAGTTGTGTGTGTTGGGGGCGGGGGAAATGGTGTGGTGGATGTGTGCGTGTGCGTGCGTGTGTGTGTGCTTGGGGTGAGGAGATGTGCGTGTGTATGTGTGTGTGTGTGTGTGTGTGTGTGTGTGGAGTGACACCCTTGCAAACTGCTACGGATACTCTCCACAACCATGCTCTGCTTTATAATGCTTTGTAAGTGGCACTGCAGCATGACTACATGCATTATACAACCAAGCATGATCAGCACATGCATTCTATCGGCATAGGCAGGCCAATAGGCCGTTGTTGGACCAAGACCTTTAGCCTGATTGGCTACCCACTGGACTGTAAGAATAAGAAGAAAGACAGACAAGAAGACAAGCATACAAGCAAGCAAAAAACCAACAAACAAATAAACAAACCACGTGTAGCACAAATATAAACCCAACACAACACAACACAACACAACACAACACAACACAACACAACACAACACAACACAACACAACACACACATACACACACACACCCTGCAGCAGCACTGAGCTACCTCCGCACACCTCCCTCCACCCACCCCAACAAACACACACACAACATACGTACTTGCAACGGAAGCGAGTAAGTTACGAGACCGTTGGCTGACGTGTCAGGCTTCATCACGGTCAGACGGATGGATGGATGGACGGACAAATGGGTAAACATGAGGGCTCCCGCTTCCCAGAAGGGGGGGATCCGCCAAAAACCAACACACAAATAAGCAAACCACGTGTAGCACAAATGATACATTACGCACTTGTTCGTGTTTGGGAGAGCTCCGGTAGATTCTTTTAGGATTGATTTTGGTTTAGTAAATGCAGGAAGCATCAGGAGCTGTCCTTTGATCCATCTTGATTATTTCTTATTCTATTTTATTATTGTATTATTTTGTTATTTAATTCGTCTAGTAAACGCAGGACGCATTAGGAGCTGTCTTTCGATCCATCTTGATCATTTATAACGTATTATTTATAATTGTATTATTTATTATTGTATTATTAAGTCAACAAGCGCTGTTGAAGTGAACCCCAACAAACCGTAAATGTACACTGGTGAATTGAAGCCCATCAAACTGTAAACGCAGGACGTAGCAGGAACTGTCCTTGATCCCCGTGGAGACTACAACTTCCTGGGCTCGGCTGATGAGTGCTGCTCCATGTGCGCCAAGACCCAGGTGAGTACTACGCCGCATTCAGGGATATGTTTTCCCGCTATATAAAGCGATCGCTAGTTTCGAACCCGTTTTCGAGAAATTATCGCTGTAAAAAAGCAAAAAAAAAATGTTTGACCCAAATGGCCTCAAATAGCTACAGAAAGCTATAAAAAGCTATACAAAGCACTAAAACGCTGTTCCTGGAGGAGGCCTACAGCCATAAAGCTAGAAAAAAGCCACTTTAAGATTTGAAAACAAAACACTGGCTGCATTGTCATACTCCTTTCAATACTAATCAATAAATAAGCTGAAATAAGACAATTAAAATATATATACAAATATAATAATATATAATAATGTAAATAAATATTCAAATGGGATAATATGTATAATAATATACAATAATGTAAATAAATATTCAAATATAATAATATCTAATGTAAATAAATATTCAAATATGATCATATGTATAATTATGTAAACACATTTCAATCATAATCAATACAAAAAGACAAGCCAGAGCTCGGCTGATGAGTCCTGCTCCATGTGTGCCAGGACCCAGGTAAGTAGTACGCTACATTTTCATAGACAGGCCTTTGCTTTCTGAAGACAAGCCCGCTCCATACATCCATACACTCCCACTTGATGTAGCTCTGACACACCCTGCATGATGTACGCCCTCACACCCCTGCATGATGTACGCTTTGACACCCCTGCACATGTACTCTCTAACAACCCTGCATAATGTACAGCCCTGCATGATGTCCGCTCTGACTCCCCTGCATGATGTACACCCCTACCTGCAGGATGTATGCAGTTTTGCAATGTTTGGACCTGGTGCAGCAAAACCCTCATCCTCACTATCATCCTCCTCCTCCTCCTCCTCCTCATCATCATCACCATCATCACCACCAACACCAACACCAACACCAACACCACCAACACCAACACCAACACCAACACCAACACCAACACCAACACCTGCCACCCACCACCCACCACCTGCCACCCACCACCTGCCACCCACCACCCACCACCCGCCACCCGGCACCCGCCACCCGCACCGCACCCACGCCCACCACCACCACCACCCCCACCACCCACCACCACACCACCAACACAACAACCACCAACCACACCACCACCCCACAAAACCAAAAACCCACCACACACACACACCAAAAACCACCCAACACCCACCACACCAACCCACCACCACACCCACCACCACCCACCCACCCACCAACGCCAACAACCCAACGCCCACCCAACGCCACCCACCCACGCCCACCCAACGCCCACCCAAAGCCCACCCAACTCCCACCCCACGCCCACCCAATCCCACAACGCCCACCCAACGCCACCCAACACTCACCACCCAACACTCACCCACCCAAAAAGACCCACCAAACAACAAACACACACAAACCAGACACCAACAAACTCACACACAAAACACAAAAACAAAGAAAACACACCCACAACCACCACACCCACCACCACCACCAAACAACAACCACAAAAAAACACCACCCACCTACCCCCACCCACCACCATCACCACCCACCAAACACCAAAAACACACAGACACACACACAACCACCCACCCACACCCAACCCCCACCCACGAACACACACACCAAAACCACAACACCACCCACCAGAAACACACACCACAACCACAACCCCACACACACCACCCACCCGACCAACCACACACCACCCACCCCCACTCACCCACACACACCACCACCAACCACCACACCACACCACCACCATTACTCCTCCCCGCTCAGCAGAAGGCAGCAGCAGCAGCAGCAGCTAGCATCAGCAGAGCATCAAATCATCCCATCCTCATCCTCCTCTCCTCTCATCATCATCATCATCATCATATCATCATCAGTCATTCATAGCATATCATCAGCATCATCATCATCATTATCACCATCACATCACCATCACCATCACCATCACATCAACCATCACCATCACCATCACCATCACCATCACCATCAGCAGCAGCAGCAGCAGCAGCAGCAGCAGAAGCAGCAGAAGCAGCATCAGCATCAGCATCAGCATCAGCATAGCATCATCACCATCACTATTACTATCATCATCATCATCATCATCATCATCATCATCATCATCAGGCAGCTAGCGGTGGCTGTAAAGTCTAAGCTCACCCAGGCTTTAGAAGCCAACAACACCTACGCCCAGAAGGAGCAAGACAAGGCAGAGTTTACTATTGTGTCCGCTCGACGCATGGGAGGCAAGGTGGATCCCTCACGACCCCGCCTTGCCCTAATCACAGTATCCTCCAGCTTCGATGCTTCCTCCATTGTGAGGAACCGAAGGTTCCTCAAGGATAGCGGAATAGCAGCTCTGGATTTCTTGTCTCCTGAGGAGCTGAAGCTGCACAAGGAACACCCTCCAGCGTTTCTGGAAGCTAAGAGGGACCCCTCTAAGTGGGTTTCGTTCAATAGAGGACTCCTGAAGGTGCGGGACAAGGCTCCCCCTTCAGGTGTCTCATCGACTGATGCATGAAGTGGACTAAGGTGCCTTGCATGGAACATCAGAGGACAACTCAGTGTTCTGAGCAGCTGCGGTGCAGCAATGAAAGTGGTGAGAAAACACGACATTTTATTGTTTTCACACACAGGGGTGCGTGGCCAGCTAGACACCCCCCACCTTCCAGGTTTCAAATGCCTTTCTTGTGCCCCTCGCCCCAAGTTGAGCAAGGATGGGGGGGTCGCTATCTATGTCCGCACTTGCCTAAATGCTACTTTAGTCCATGAGGCACCTGAATTAGGCATGGCATGGATTCGCATACATGGAACACACATTGGTGTGTGCTATATCCCACATGCTAACAGCTCATACTACAAACATGGTGACGACTGCATTAGTATAGAGGACCACTTCCTCACTCTAGGTAAAATCATTGGGAACTTCCAGGAAAAAGGCAACGTTGTGGTGATGGGTGACTTCAACGCTCGGGTTGGTCTTGGTGTGGACAATGATGATACCGAGTTAGGAGATGAACCAGTATCCCAAACCAGTAGTACAGCCCCCAACCAAACCATTCAACCGAGGTGTAGCATGGACACAGCTCCCCCCAATCGATTGGGGGGGGCCCTACTCCAGCTATGTGTAGTAACTGGTCTTATCATCCTTAACGGTAGAACAGAAGGTGATATGCAAGGTGCACATACCTTCTTTGCAGATGGCATGGACAAGAAATCTGTCATTGATTATGCGCTAGCCGCCCCTAGTCTTCTCAACACCCCAGAAGTCAAGTTTAGTGTGGCTCCCAAGCATGACTGCCCTCTCAGGCCCGGGGGTGGAAAGTTTGACCACATGCCTATCACACTCCACATACCAGATGCTGCCCTTAGGCCTTCTCAAGGTACTATTAGTACACCTGCTGGTGGTAAACCTTCGCCCAAACTGAAATGGAAAGACGACTATGTCCAGATGTATGCACACACAATTAAGCGTGATCCAGACGTTAACCGATTACTTGACAATGCACTCCATAGCTCATCTATGGAAGATTCAGAGAAGGGGATTGCTAGTGCTATTGAACTAGCCATAAGCAAATGCACACCATGTCACAAACCTGTAGCTAAGCGTAAGCACGGGCCCGTGAACGCATGGTATGATGATGAATGCAATCGTGCTAGACAGGCAGCAAGCCAAGCAGAACATCAACATGGCTCTAGCTCTGACTTGGCTGGTTCTATGCACAAGGAGTACAAGAGGATTCTCAGAAGAAAGAAGAGGAAGTGGCTAGAAACACGCATGGAGAACCTTCATACGAATCTTCGGCATAATCCGAAAAGTTTTTGGAAAGAAGTGCGTGAGCCTAACAAGGCCACTACGGCAGATATCACAATTCATGATTGGACTGATTATTTTGCAGACCTCTTTGATGTGCAAGTAGGTATTGATCCAAGTCTGGATGCTAGGGACTTTGTCCCTCAAGCTGATGGACCTCAGATAGAGGCCGCACCAACATGGTTATGTCAAGACTTTACCACCCAGGAGGTGTTTTCTGTTCTCCAATCCCTACGGAAAAACTCCTCCCCCGGGGTAGATGGTATCCCTGCAGAATGGTACAGATTTGCTTCCCATGAGGCCAACTCCCGATTTGTACAAGCTATGACTAACCTGTTTAATCTCATCTGGAAGACTTCTTACCCCAGCCAATGGGCTGCAGCTGCCTTGGTACCCGTACCCAAATCCAAAGGCAGTGTGTATGACAAGGACAACTATCGAGGTCTTGCGGTGAGCAACTCCATAGGAAAGATCTTCTCCCTTTGCATGCTACGTAGACTAGATGATTGGTCAGAAGAATTCAACCTCAGAGCCGCTGGCCAATATGGATTTAGAAGTGGTAGGGGTACTGCAGATGCATCATTCATTCTTAACCATATTGTAGATAAATATAGAGAAAAGAAAAAACCACTCTTTGTGGCTTTTGTTGATTTCAAGAAGGCTTATGATTGGGTCAACAGAGACTTGCTATGGGATTGCTTAGCAAGGCTAGGAGTCAAGGACCCCTATCTCAGTATTCTGAAGTCCATGTATAATCATGTTGTTTTCCAAGTTCGCCTACATGGGGACATTGGATCCTCCTTTCCATCCCTTGTAGGAGTTAAACAAGGAGACCCCCTATCCCCACTCCTATTCGGTCTGTTCATTGATAGAATTGAATCGTTCCTCCAATCCAAGCTCCCAAATGTAGGGGCTGAGCTTAGGGGAAAGATTCTGCAACTGTTACTTTATGCTGATGACCTAGCTATAATGGCAGAATCCCCGGCAGATATGCAAGCGATGCTTGACTGCCTGAGAGATTTCTGCGAGGCTACTAAGATGGCTGTGAATATAAAGAAAACTGAGATTGTCGTTTTCAACAAACAATTCTGTGATGAGGCCCGCATGGATCCTGATTACAAATTTGTCTATGATGGAGCACAACTTTCTACAAAGTTATCTTTTATCTACTTGGGATCCCTCTTTGTGGATGGTGACTCAAGCAATCGTGCAAAAGCTGCTTTTTCTAGGATGCTCACTAAGGCCCAAAAGGCACACCACATGCTTCGTAGGCGATGCCATACTATGGAGATATACAATATTGATATTCTCACCCACCTGTTTGATTCTCTTGTACAACCTATCCTGAATTTTGGCTGTGAGGTGTGGGCTCCTTCTATTCTGAACAACACACTTATCTCAAATGACCATGCTTGTGAGAAATGGCATAGAGGTATACTTAAACAAATGTTGGGTGTTTGCCAATCTACTACATCTAATATTATCATGGAAGAGCTGGGTAGAACCCCGTTGTGTTTTGCTTGGCTTAAACAAGCTTTGCGCTTCTGGAACAAGACCATACATAAAGAACCTGAGGATCTCATTAGAATGGCTCTTGAGGAATCTTTTGACTCCAACACTGGCTGGGTTCATGACTTGCGTTGTGCTCTCCACAAGCTAGGATCCAGTAAAAACATCAACATTTTGGAGGCTGTCGATGTCGAAGGTATTATGTCTGAAGTTTTTGAGTCATGGAGGTTTAAGTACCCAAGTGACACCAATGCAGTTAGAGACATCCCTGATGAGAGAAGGGTTGGCTTTAAACGCCTCCGATACCAAAAATGGTTCGCAGCCAACAGCAATGATGAGAATGGCTTGATTCCCTTTACATCCGCCTTACATAAGCAGTATCAGATTCGTTCTATAGCACAGTTTAGAATGGGTTCCCATTGGCTGAACACAGAAAGAATGAGGGTGGTGGATAGAGCACACATCCCTCGCTCAATGAGACACTGTCAAATGTGTGGGTTCCAAAAAACTGAGGATGAAATGCATATGTTTGAGTGCCCTTTTTATAATGATATTCGCCTCCGCTACCAGAATCTGTTTACAGATATTTATAGGCATGTCCATGAGGATACCGACTTAACCGTATGGAATGTGGAATTCTGCGATTCCACATTCAGAACCTTTATGAATGGAAATGGCACTAAGTCTTTTTGGAGCAACCTAGCCGACTATCTTTCTACTTGTAGAAGAGCAAGACAGGAAGCCCTGGACTGCTTAGTGGCACCGTAATTTATTATCCCTTTTTTTTCTTCTTGAGACTTCTCATTTGTTAGCTTCTTACCTCCGCCACTGTAAGTGGTTGAGATCTGGGTCCTGCTCTAAGGGGTTTAATACCTACGCCACCAAAACGGTGGTTGGGAGTTTGGTTTGTTTGTCCTCGACACACCCCTGATGTAATGGGGTTTTTTGCTTTGTGGGTGCTTTTTCTTTTTGTTTAAAGCACAGAGTCTCATACACCCTCGCGGTGTCAAGTAGACTTTAACATGTAATGTAATGTAATGTAATGTAATCATCATCATCATCATCATCATCATCATCATCATCATCATCATCATCATCATCATCATCATCATCATCATCTCCATCATCATCATCACCTGACACCCAACAAATGCATGTTCTATGCAGTTCTGCAATGTTTGGACCTATTGCAGCGACCCTTCAGGCTGCCCAGCCGGAGATTATGAGAGGTACCGCCAGTGCTGGCTTAAGAGCATGGACTTTGCTGCTGGAGCTGATCTGGAGGGGGAGTTCAAAGCCGCTGGGAAAAGCGCCCCTGGGTGGATGTCTGGGTTTAGGGCATCGTACATAAAAACCAAGTAGATGGGAGGGCGGGCCGCGGGGGGGCGTTCGCAGCCACCGGTACAAACGGCCCTGGATGGAATCTCTGGGTGCAACGCACCGATCGTGCTTAGGTACTGAATACGGTAGAGGGATATTTGGCGCCAGAGCACTGTTCGTAGATTCTGAATAAGTTAACATCTGGGTCCAGAGCACTGTGTGTAGATTCTGAATGAAAGTGTATCTGGGTTCAGAGCACTGTACGTATATTCTGAATGAGTTGACATCTGGGTCCAGACTCCAGAGCGCTGTACTTAGATTCTGAATGAATGTATATCTGGTTCAGCACTTCCTTAAGTGCACATTGCCTTGATATTGAATTTCTACGAGGGCACAGTCCAACAATGTATTCTGATCTGGTGCCTCATTTACATGTATGCGTCCGTGTCACACAGTCCAGGGATAGACAACGAGGCCAACTGGATTGGATTGTTACATGTTTTTCAGCAAACTTTGGGCTGCTCACCGTCTTCCAAAGTATAATCCCCCCCCCCCCACCCCCCGTGCGAACACCCCATTATTATCACAGAAACCAGGGAGCCTACTAGGCTGAATACCGTAGACAGATTAAAGACTTGTCCAGGTCAACGAGTCCATAGTGACTTGTCCGTCCGCATGGCTGCATGCACTGAAAGCTAGCTACATCTTCGTAGTCCGATCCATCTTGATTTTTCGGAATTGGGCAAGTCCATTTGGCCTACGTGGCTATCCCATGGACTGAACATACACACATGAAAGTTATGTACACTTTGGCGCTGGACGGATGCGAGGTAAATCATCATCATCACAAATTCACAATGTCATAGCTAGAAAGGCCTGAGATGAATTTAGATAAGCCCGCTCCACAACACTCATATGCAACAAGACTATGGGCACAACACGCACGCCATTGTTTTTGTTTTGGTCACGTACTACGAAAGTAGTAAATAAGTGAAGTGCGCCTACTCTTGTGTATGTAGGAGTGGCAGCACCATTCGAACTGAATCCTGTGCCGGTGGTTTGTGTCTGGAGACCCACCTCCTGGCGTGAAATTCCTTTCATAACTCACTAACTAAAAAACGTACACGCCGCACCTTGTGTCAGCAGCTTGGGGCCTTCATGTTATTGCATGAAAAGTGAATTATGTGAAGTTACGTCTGATGCCGTGGTGATCCGAGCTCAGGCGCATTATCGGTCTTTGAAACAAACAAAAATAACAGAGCAACCATTCCCCAGTGCAAGCTAACGGGAAGGTTTCTTAAAACTCTTGCCCTGTAACAGTGTAGCAACGTGTATGATTCTCCGCTTTTTAATCCTGGAGAAACGAGGCCCGCTCGTTGTTTCCCGTCAATGCGTCAATTTTCGAAATTGTACCTATGTTCATTCGTCACATGAAGGTTAACTGATAGATTGATTCGATAGTCTTGACACAGAGGTGCTTGTCTTTATAGGGCGCCAGACCTAGGTCGGGGTCAACAGCAGTACTAGCACTGCAGATACTATAGGCATAGCACTAGCTGGCACACGGCTCGTGACCTGGCATGGCAGTCATCCATGCCGGCTACGCAGCTCACGTGCCCTACGTAACACGCCACACTTGGGCTAGATGCCGTAGCATAACACAAGCTGAGATTCTCTGAGATTTTCTGGTAATAACTTATTTTTACTGCCGAAGACGGCGAGCAGCCAAATTGCTGGCTGAAGCTATGTAACCAAGTTCAAGTTCAAGTTAGCAGAGATGGGATCAATTGCATTTTGGCAATAATAATTTTGATTTCGATTGTTTATGTTACTGCCGAAGATGGCGAGCAGCCAAATTGCTGGCTGGCGTCATGTAACTAAGTTCAAGTCAGCAGCTTTCCTGGCCGACTCTTTAACGACTGCCATGAAGTCCATCAAATAAAGGAGCTTAGTTTGCTCCTGGTTTCTTTGGGGTATCGCACGGGGGAACTTGGAACTGGAAGGCGGCGAGCAGCCCAGAGTTGGCTGAAAAACGCGTAACAATCCAATCCGTCCTGAGGGGTGACCACTGATTCCGCCATGAATGGGGTTGTCAATCACGACCTAGAATGATATGTACGTACAATGTATTGTACATACAAACTTTACTCTTATATACAGTTATATATATTAATTATTAAATTGATTTGCGTTTACATTTTTCTCGTTTGTTTAATGCCGAAGACGGCCAGCCAAATTGCTGGCTTAAGGTACCGTATACATATCGTACGATAAACCATACCATGCAGCACAATAATTCTGGGGATAATAACGGTGTTGATAGCCCACAGTCGTGCATATTATTTGAGGATGGGATTCAGGGTACTACTTCTTGCCAAATTGGTCAGCGCTTAAGGCGCACAAACATCAAATTGATCAGCGCTTTTTAAAGCAAAAAGCGCAAAAACTGCGCGCTGCGCCTACATGGGGGGTTGAAAAAAACTGCGCGAAACGCGCAGAGGGGCTTAAAAAGGCAGCGCGGCACCGCACTCCGCGCGCGCTTAGTAGTACCCTGATACGATTAGGTCCCTTTAGCCTAATTTGCTACCCCCTGGACTATAACACGCATACAATAAAATGTAAAACCTAATGATGAATGGTATGCACGCGCAAGCAAATGGGCAGCCCCCCTCAACCTCTCACTTCGTAATAAGCCGTGCCATTGAATTCTGTATTTAATGGTATGCACATCATTAGTGCTAATACGTATTGCTGGGGGGGGGCTGATTGTTTCCTGCTACTAGCGTGCAGGAGGAGCCCAGGCCTCCAAATTTTCAGTTAGCCCGATTGATTTCTTCTGAGAATGGGGCTATAATGGCATGGGGGGGGGGGGGGGGGGGGGGGGGGGGGGGGCTGCTTGTTAGCCGCTAGTAGGATAATATTGGATGATTAATCATACCATATCGATAATTATGGGGACAACATACAACCAACATACAATGCAACTATACGGATGTATGCACATCAGTACATCACTAATGTCTCCGTCTTGCTGGGGGGCTACTGCGACTGCTGGGTATGTTGCTCCTGTCGGTACTTTGACCTGCAAAGCACATTCAAATTGTACGGTTAGGGTTTAGGTTTTGGGTTTCTTTAAGGGTGCTCTGCTCTTGTTGGTGCTTTGCCCTGCAGGGCACATTCAGTTAATATGGTTAGGGTTTAGGGTTTAGGGTTTTATTTTTTAAGGGTACGCTGCTACTGTCGGTACTTTGACCTGCAGTGCACATTCAGTTAGTATGGTTATGGGTTAGGGTTGAGTTTTGTTTTTAAGGGTTAGCTGCTCCTGTCGGTACTTTGACCTTTTGAGCACATTCAGCTTGTATGGTTAGGGATTAGTTTTTTTGGTTTCTTTAAGGGTACGGTGCTACTGTTGGTACTTTGCACTGCACAGCCCATTCAGTTTGTATGATTAGTTTTTGTTAAGGGTACTCTGCTCCTGTTGGTGCTCTGCCCTGCAGGGCACATTCAGTTAATATGGTTAGGGTTTGGGTTTAGTTCTTTTTTTTAAGGGTTTGCTGTTACTGTTGGTACCTTGACCTGAATAGCACATTCAGTTTGTATAGTTTGGTTTTTATGTGAGGGTACGCTGCTCCTGTTGTTACTTTGGCTAGCAGATTATATTCAGTTTGTTTGTTTAGGGTTTAGGGTTTAGGTTTTAGGGTTTGGGTTTTTTAAGGGTTCGCTGCACCTTGAGCTACTTTGATCTGTAGATTACATTCAATTTGTATGGTTACTAAATTAAATGGTTCTATTAAATTTCCCATTAAATGGTTCTATTGTTTTTTTGTTTTGTTAGAGTGGTTCACAAATGAAAAAATTGGGTTTAAAATTGTTTGTTTAAAAGAGTACCGGCTCACCAGCAGACAACAATCTTATAGACTGGAACAAACATCTATATATATAAAGAAATCATGGCCGTGGTCGTGCTCGTTGTCGTTGTCGTGGTCGTGGTGGTGTCATCGCGTAACCGACTTCACCGACTTCCCGCCCAGCCAATTCCCGCTTTTAATCCCTCCTGCTTCAATTTCTGCCTGATTGGCCTCCTGCGAATTCCGCCTTATGCAGCCTTCGCCTCCTGCGTATTCTACCTGTTGCGCA
Source organism: Chlamydomonas sp. ICE-L (assembly GCA_013435795.1). Classification (NCBI taxonomy): domain Eukaryota; kingdom Viridiplantae; phylum Chlorophyta; class Chlorophyceae; order Chlamydomonadales; family Chlamydomonadaceae; genus Chlamydomonas; species Chlamydomonas sp. ICE-L. The sequence continues at coordinate 1,112,768 of JACBWV010000099.1, forward strand.
TCCCGCCCGATTTCTCCTTTTCCCGCCTGAGTTCATCCACCTGATTTCGGTAGCGCTACAGTTCGTCTCCCTACAAGCTTTTCCCCCTGCATCTCTGCAAGACCTTTCCCTTGCGTCAAGAGACCTGTCGCTGAGCACAACGGGAGGTGACGTGGTGAGTCAGCTGACCTGTCAGAAATGTCCGAATCGCATCCATCCCATGTCACTAACTTGACTGCAAATTCTTCCCACTGCCTTGAGAAACATGTCGCTCCGCATTGTGCCTTAGCAAGTACGCATCAAAGTTGACCGAATGAAAAATCTCGCTGAGCATACTCGCCCTAACTTGACCGAACATCTCAAATCAGCAACTTGACTGCAACTTCTTCCCACTGCATCGATAAACTTGTCGTCGCTGTGCTTTGTGCTATAGCGAGCACGCGGCAAAGTTGAATGGATGAACCTAGCGATGTTTCCAAGTCTCAGATCGAGTTGACTTCGAGAGCGGTTGCGGTGAACAGGATTGTTCTTCGGCCGAACTGAATACATGCACGCTAAGAAGAAGCTTTAGTTATGTACAGTTGCGATTGCGCAGGTTCAGCTTTTTCAGTGGGGTCGACTATCGATCACAGCTGAGGTGGCAGGGAAGCAGGTCTGATACTTTTAGCGGAGTCGGATGATGCGCAAACGTTGTCGATGCTCTTCGTCCCGTTTGCCTTTCAGCTATGGCAAAGCCCACAGCTGAAGTGGAGGGGGGCAGATATGGAGTATGTGTGTGCTGGTGGGTGCTTGTAGGAGGGAGGGGAGGGATGAGAGTGGGGAGAGGGTGGGGGCTGGTGGGATGGCTTGGGTGGGGGAAGGTATGGAGTCAGGAAATATGTCAGGAAGAGTAAGGGAGTATGTTTGTGGGCGGGGGTACATGGTTGGGTGGGGGTGGGGGTGGAGATAACTGGGGGGGAGAGTACGGTGGTGTTTGTGTGCTTGTGGGTGCACAAGGGAGACCACCGCAAGGGATATGCGTCCGTCAATGTTTGAAATTGCATGCACTGCAGAGAAAACCGTTTTGTAACCCAGCCCAAAACAGGTGTGGCCAATGGGAGAGAAGGGGGGAGGGGGCGGATAATGGTTTGGTGGTGGTGGTGTGTGAATGGGGGGGGGCTTCCAGTGTGAACCATTATGTAACCAGCCCCAAATTGGTGTGGCCAAAGGCCAAACGGGCACCGTACTATGATTGGGGGGGGGGGGGGGGGGGGGGGGGGGTCTTCGTGAGAGTAGGTGTGGCCACCGGCCACACGGGCTACCGTACTAGTACATACATACATACATACATACATACATACATGCATGCATACATACATGCATACATTTAGATGAACACACAACAGGAAGACAGGAAAAGGTACACAAATAAATACATACATACTTACATGTATACATACATACATACATACACACATACATACATGCATGCATGGTAGACATCTCAACAATAAGTACACTTACTTTCTGTGGTTTGGGTGCGTGAGCTACCCCCACTTGAGCGACTGTCTTGTGTGCCTGTGTAGCATCAAGTAATGCATGCATCAGATAATGTATGTGTCAAATCATGAATGCATGTGTCAGATAATGTATGTGTCAAATCATGTATGTACGTATCAAATCATGTATGTACGTATCAAATCATGTATGTATCAAATCGTATATGTACGCATCAAATCATGTATGTATCAAATCATATATGTACGCATCAAATCATGTATGTATCAAATCATATATGTATGCATCAAATCATGTATGTATCAAATCATATATGTACGCATAAAATCATGTATGTTTCAAATCATGTATGCATGTTGTTATGTCATTTGATTCTGCACCAACTCGAGGATGCGTGGGACCTTATCCTCAAGGCCGTTGTCTGCTGGTGAACCGGTACCCTACGTCTGCAGACAACATTACCAGGCCTTATTGATATGAGCACCTTGGGCGCATACCTGCTTTTTTTATTCTGCTTGTTGCACTGCCTTGTCCTATGCACACAGACGCACAGGCGCATACTCCCTCACACGCACGCACGCACACACACAAACACACACACACAGAAACATACGCGCACACACACGGACACAAAGACACATACCCACTCACTCACTCACACACTCACTCACACTAACACAGACACACATGCACACACACACATACTCCCTCACCCCCACACAGACACACACGCACATATACACCCACACACCCACAGCCACCCACACAGAGACACACGCACACATTCTCTCTCACCTGTGTAAGACGATCCAGTGCCAGTGCGACTGCTACCCGTCGCCTGGCTAGACGGCGTTGTGCCGCTTCTACTCGAGCCCGACCTTGAAAAGTAGCTACTGCTTTCCGAACTGTTGGTCCTGGGGGGGCGTGAGCTTCGATCAGTTGACGCGCTCCTCACGGAGTGCTGAGGCGAGCCCTTGTGGCGGTTGTGCAGGGGGGGGTCCCCCCCGACGGGGGGTGAGGGGGGGATGACGACCATGGGGATGCCCAGGTCGTCGTCCATGTCGTTGAGTCGGCCCAGGTCGCCGAAACCACCCATCAGCTGCGCATCTTTCTCGGCGAGTTTGAACTTGAGGTCTGCGATCTCCTTGGCATAGCGGCGCACTGAGTCAATTACCTCATTCTTGGCAGACCTCTACAAATATAGTTGGGTTGGGGTGGATTGGGTTGGCTTGGCTTGGCTTGGCTTGGCTTGGCTTGGGTTGGGATGGGTTGGGTTGGGTTGGGTTGGGTTGGGTTTGGATGGGTTGGGTTGGGTTGGGCTGGGTTGGGTTGGGTTAGGTTGGTAGGTTAGGTTTAGTGTGGGCTGGGTGGAGGTCTACGATCTTCTTGGCATAGCGGCGCACTGAGTCAATTACCTCATTCTTGGCAGACCTCTACAAATATAGTTGGGTTGGGTCGGGTTGGGTTCAGTTGGGTTGGGTTGGGTTGGGTTGGGTTGGGCTGGGTTGGGTTGGGTTGGGTTGGGTTGGGTTGGGTTGGGTTGGGTTGGGTTGGGTTGGGTTGGGTTGGGTACTTGGGTTGGGTTGGGTTGAGGATTGGGGGTGGTGTGTGTGTAGCGGTGCACAGTGTCAATTGCCTTGTTCTTGGCAGACCTCCGCATTTGTATACAAGTGGTTCAGTAGTGGTGGAATGATAAGCGATTCGGTGGTGGTGCATTTATATGCGTGGTTTGGTAGTGATGGAATGATAAGCGATTTGGTGGTGGTGCATTTATACAAGTGGTTTGGTAGTGGTGGAATGATAAGCTATTATGGGGTGTTGCAATTGTTAGTGATTGGGTGGTGTGGTGTACTAGTGTGATGAAACAATGATAAACAGTTTGGTGGAGTTGCGATTACATATGTGGTTTGGTAGTGGTGAAATGATAAGGGGTCTGTTGGTTTTGATTCGTTTATATTTTGTCGGTGTGGCAGATTGGCCAGTTTTGTTTTTGTGATGTCCACCTTTTCACCACATCACAAAACCAAAAAAAAAATGTGGTGAAAATGTGGTGAAAAAATGAAAATGTGGTGGAAAAATGTGGTGAAAAGGTTTGTGATTCAATAGTTTACCTACTGAGCTCTCCTCCTCCGTTTTTGGCGGAGCCCCCCCTTCTGGGGGGCGAGAGCCCCCAGTGTTACCCATTGGTCCGTTCGTTAGTCTGACCGCTGACCGTGATGAAGCCCGACATGTCAGCCAACGGTCTCGTAACTAACTCGCTTCCGTTGCCACCTGTCGCTCCCTCGCGATCACTCTCCGCCATTTTTTAGCGTCGCAGGCGACGCTGCTTAGAACTTGTCAACTTAATACCTTTTCTTCCTTCTGGGCCATTATCCCCCCCCCCCCAACACACACCCACCCCCACCCCACCCACCCACACCCACACACACCCACCCACCCCACCGCCTCCCACCCCTAAGCCACCGAGCGCTCCTCCTCCACCTTCAACTTCATGCCCAGCTCAAAGTTTTCTTGCAGCGCCTCCTCCTGATCAGCCATCATCTTAAGTGCCTCCTTCCCGCTCAGAACCATATTCTCTCTCTCTCTCTCTCTCTCTCTCTCTCTCTCTCTCTCTCTCTCACACAACCACCACCCCTGACCACCACCCACCTCACCCCACAACCTCCCACCCCTAACCCACCGAGCGCATGCCCAGCTCAAAGTTTTCTTGCAGCCCCTCCTCCGTCTGCTCAGCCATCATCTCAAGTGCCTCGTTCCCGCTCAGACCCATACACTCTCTCTCACACACACACACACACCACCACCCACCCACCTCCCACCCCACCCCTAACCCACCGATGCGCTCTTCCCTCCATCTTCAACTTAAGCCCAGCTCAAAGTTTTCCTACATTCTCTTCCTCCTGCCCAGCCACATCACCAGAGAACCCCCCCCCCCCCCCCCCCCGCCACCCCCCCTCCGAACCACCACCACCACCACCACCACCACAACAAAACACATCCCACCGCCCCCCACCCCCAACCCACCGAGCGCATGCCCAGCTCAAATGTTTCTTGCAGCGCCTCCTCCTTCTGCTCTGCCATCATCTCAAGTGCCTCGTTCCCGCTCAGAACCTAATACTACTCTCTTCTCTCTCCTCTCTTCTCTCTCTCTCTCTCTCTCTCTCTCTCTCTCCACACACACACCACCTACCCCCCTTCCACACCCCACCCCACGCCTCCCACACCTAACACCACCGACCCGCGCTCTTCATCCATTTCAACTTCATCCCAGCTCAATGTTTATTGCAGCGCATCATAATTCGCTCTGCCATCATTCTAAGTCCTCGTTCCCGCTGCTCCAGACCACATAGACTATCTCTCTCGCTCTCCTCTAGCCTCTCTCGCTCTCTCTCCCACCCCAAACCTCCCCCCCACCCCCGCGTCCCACATAACCCCCCCGAGCGCTATTCCTCCATATTCAACCCTCGAAAAGTCCCAGCTCAAATGTTTCTTGCAGCGCATCCTCCTTTCGACTATCCGCCATCATCTCAAGTGCCTCGTTCCCCCGCTCAGACCACCTATAATATATCTCTCTCTCCTCTCTCTCTCTCTCTCTCTCTCTCTCTCTATAGATCTCTCACACCCAACAACCTACCCAACCACCCACCGCCTCCCACCCCTACCCCACCGACGCGTCTTACCTCCACTATTCCAACTTCTCATTCCCAGACCTCACCCAAAGTTCTTGCAGAGCCTCCTCACTTATGCTCTCGCCATAAGTTCAAGCTGCCTAGTCACCGCTCAGACCCATTTAATACTGCAACTCTGCTGCGTGGTGCGGGCGGGCGTGCTGTGCCCCCCCCCGGGATGCTACATTTTTCGCGTGGGATACAGGAATGGACAAGCAAGCCATGCTCGAGGTCTTTTTAAATCACCTCCTCTTGGGCCTTTGAGGTGGTGCGGTAGCCTCGAGTTTGCATTATGTGCATGGCGGTCGTTCATTAAATTTTCCCTGCGGAATGTGTTGGCAGCTTGGAGCTCATGGTACATGTGGTGAGGTGGGTGTGGGTGTGCCGGTGTGTTTATGCGGGTGGGTGGGACGTGGTTGGTGGGGGGTGTGCGGTGGGGACCGGGGGGGCGAGGGTCGGGAGCGGCCTGGGGGGAGGGCCGGGGGCGGGGCCACCCCGTGAGCGTTGGTGAGGTAAGCCTCGAGCTTTGCGTTCTTGTGATTGGCTTTGTTCATGAATTTTCACTGGGACATGTGTGCAGCTGAGCTCATGGTAACATGTGGGTGGAGGGGCCCTGTGGGTGTCCGTGCGTGTTATGGGGTGGGTGGGAGATGGTTGGTGCGAGCGTCGGGGCCCGTGTGGGGAGGGCGGGGCGTCGTCCTCGTGGACTGGGTTTGAGCGTCCCCTGTTGCCGCGCTAAGCCCTGAGCTTTGCGTTCTTGTGATTGGCTTTGTTCATGAATTTTCACTGGGACATGTGTGCAGCTTGGAGCTCCTGATACCTGTGTGTGTGTGTGTGTGTGTGTGGATAGGTTTTGAGTGTGGTGCGGTAAGGCTCCAGCTTTGCTTTCTTATGATTGGTGATCGATGCATCAGATCACCTTCAGAATCAGGAAGCTGCCTAGAAGCTGCTTTGCAAGGCTAAAATATATATGTATAACATAATACAATAATATAATAAAACAAAACCGGAGAAAAAAGAATAGTAAAAAACAAACAGATAACATCCAGCATTATAAAACAACAATATAACATAATATAATATAACAATAATATGAAAAGAATATAACAGTAATAATATAATATATTGATATAACAATTTTTTAATTATATAATAAAAGGCAGTGCCCCCGCCCACCTTTTTTCAGCTCTAGCATGTCCACCTGCTCCTCATGCATTTGCTACCTGCAGGCAAGTCCACCCCACCCCAACCACAGCACCTCACACCACCAAACCACACTGCCCCACCCCACCCAACTAACCCACCCCACAGCCACTCACATCCACAACACCACCCAGCCCCCCTGCACACGCCCAACCCAACCACGGCACCACTCCCCCACACACCACAAAAACCACACTGGCCACCACCCCCCCAAACCCTCCCCCCCCCCCCCCACCAACCAACCAACAGAACCGACACCACACAACACACCACACTGCCCCCACCCCCACCACCCAACCAACCCACGGCACCTACCACCACCCCCACAACACACACCCTTGTCCACTCTACCAACCAAACCACACGGCACCTCACGCCACCACACCACCTGCCCCACACCACCCAAACACCCACCAAGCCTGAGCCACCGCCACCCAGTCTTTCGTGAGACTCCCAAGCATATCACCTGAATCTTCGTGCCATCTGGCAGTCTATGCACCAGTTCATCCACAGGGTCAGGAAGCTGCCTAGAAGCTGCTTTGCATTTTTTATTTATTTTAGCCGTGCAATCATATAATTAAATATACGCCCTGTGCCCCCCGCCACATTCCGTCTTCAGCTACTGCAGTCCACCTGCCTCCCCTCATGCAATCCCTCTCTCGATGCCTGCCGGCCGCCAGTCCAAACCCACCACACCCCCCCCCCCCCCCCCGCCAACAAAAAACCCCCCCTGGGGTACCTCAAACCACCAACAAAACTGACCCACCCAACCCCAACCACCAGGCCAAGGTGCCCCGCCCACGTCTTTGGAGATCCAGCATGTCCACCTGCTCCTCGTGCATTTGCTGCAGTCTATGCACCAGTTCGCCGTTGCGGCGGCGCTCGCGTGCATAAGCTGCAAGGGCGGCCTCGGTGCGGTCCACCAACTCATCCCGACTAAGGTTGGCGCTGTTCTCTAGGATCTGAGGCGCCCGAGTGGCTCTTATACTCATGCACCAGTTCCTGTGCCACTGCACCCGGGTTGGGTGAGTTGGAAGGGGTGAGGGGGTTGGGATGGGTTGGGTGGAGGTGGGTTGGGGGATGGGTTGGGTTGGGTTGGGTTGGGGGGGTTGGGTTGGGTTGGGTTGGGTTGGGTTGGGGGAGGGGTGAGGTGCTGTGGGTGGGATGGGGTGGGTGGGGTTGGGTTGGTGGTGGTGGGTTGGGTTGGCCAGAGGGTGGGTGGGTAATCGGGTTGGGGAGGGGTGAGGGGAGGTGGTGGGATGGAAAGGTTCCACCAGCTCATCGACGCAGGTTTGCGACTTGTTCTCTAGAATCGGAGCCCTCGCGTGACTCCGTCTCCTGCATGCACAAGTTTCTGATGGAAGGAAGTGGGTGGGTCTGGTTGGGTTGGGTTGGGTTGGGTCGGGTTGGGTTGGGTTGGCGTCGGGTTGGTTGGTGGGTTGGGTTGGGTTGGGTGGGGAGGGTTGTGAGGTTAGGTGGTGGGGGATGGAAAAGGTGCCACCACTCATCCCGACTAGGTTTGCAACTGTTCTCTAGGAACTCTGGCCCCTCGAGCTGGGACACTCCTTCTCCTCATGCCACCAAGTCCTGATGAGGAGTGGGTTGGGTTGGGTGGGTGGGGTTGGGTCGGGTAGGGTTGGGTCGGTGGGTTGGGTGGGGTTGGTTGGTTGGGTTGGTTGAGGTGGGTGGGTGGGTTGGGATGAGGATGAGTTGGTTGGGGTTGGGTTGGGTGGGTTTGGGTGGTTGGGTCGGTGGTCGGGTTGGGTTTGAGGTGGGTTGGGGTTGGGGGTAGTTGGGTTGGGTGGGAGAGTTGGGTTGGGTTTGGTTGGGTGTGGGTGTGGTTGGGTTGGGGTTGGGTTGGGGAAAGTAGGTGTGGGTTGGGTTGGGTTGGTGGGGTTGGGTTGGGTTGGGGGGGTTGGTTGGGTTGGTTGGGTTGGGTTGGGTTGGGTTGTGGTTGGGGAAGGGAATGAGGTGGGTGGCGGTTGGGTTTGGGAGAGTTGGGTTGGGTTGGGTTGGGTTGGGTTGGGTTGGGGTGGGTGGGGGGGGTTGGGTTGGGTTGGTTGGTTTGGGTTGGGTTGGGATGAGTTGGGTTGGGTTGGGTGGGTTGGTCGGGTTGGGTTGGGTTGGGTTTGGTTGGGTTGGGTTTTGTTGGGTTTGGTTAGGTTTGGTTGGGTGTTGGTTGGGGTGGGATGAGTTGGGTTGGGTTGGGTTGGGTGTGGGGTTGGGTTGGGTTGGGGTTGGGTTGGGTTGGGTGGGTTGGGTGGGTGTTGGTTGGGGAGGATGAGGTGGTGTGGTAGGGTTGGGATGAGTGGGTTGGGATTGGGTTGGGTTGGTTGGGTGGGTTGGGTTGGGTTGGGTTGGGTGGTTGGGTTGGAGTTGGGTTGGGGAGAGGGAGAGGGGGAGTGGGGAGTGCCACCACGCTCATCCAGACTCAGGTTGCGATTTCTCGAGGATCATGAGGCGTCCGGGGTGGCTCCGCTCCTCATTGAAAAGTTTACTGTGTGAAGGGGTTTGGGTGAGCATTTCTAACTAGTTGAAACAGACCCATGCACGCCAGGCAGCGACGGAATGGTGACACATCGCAACAAAAGTTGTGATCTAAGATCTGAGGCGCCCGGGTGGCCTCCTTCTCTTCATGCACCAAGTTACTGTGGGAGGGGTGTGGTGCGGTGGTGTTGGGTTGGGTAGGGTGAGGTCTCTCACCGCAAATGGTTGTTGTCCAACCAACCAACCAACCAACCACAAGTGGCGTGGCCTGGCCAGGTGCATGAAAGCAAGCTCACCGCAAATGGTTGTTGTCCAACCAACCAACCAACCACAAGTGGCGTGGCCTGGCCAGGTGCATGAAAAGCAAGCTCACTACAAATGGTTGTTGTCCAACCAACCAACCACAAGTGGCGTGGCCTGGCCAGGTGCATCAAACCCAAGCTCACCACAAATGGTTGTTGTCCAACCAACCAACCCACCAACCAACCACAAGTGGCGTGGCCTGGCCAGGTGCATCAAACCCAAGCTCACCACAAATGGTTGTTGTCCAACCAACCAACCCACCAACCCACCAACCAACCACAAGTGGCGTGGCCTGGCCAGGTGCATCAAACGCAAGCTCACCACAAATGGTTGTTGTTCAACCAACCCACAAACCAACCACAAGTGGCGTGGCCTAGCCGGGTGCATCAAACGCAAGCTCACCGCAAATGGTCGTTGTCCAACCAACCAACCAACCAACCAACCCACCAACTAACCACAAGTGGCATGGCCTGGCCAGGTGCATGAAAAGCAAGCTCACCGTAAATGGTTGTTGACCAACCAACCAACCAACCAACCACAAGTGGCGTGGCCTGGCCAGGTGCATGAAAAGCAAGCTCACCGTAAATGGTTGTTGTCCAACCAACCCACAAACCAACCACAAGTGGCGTGGCCTGGCCAGGTGCATGAAAAGCAAGCTCACCACAAATGTTTGTTGTCCAACCAACCAACCAACCAATCAACCAACCAACCAACCACAAGTGGCGTGGCCTGGCCAGGTGCATCAAACGCAAGCTCACCGCAAATGGTTGTTGTCCAACCAACCAACCAACCAACCAACCAACCAACCAACCAACCACAAGTGGCGTGGCCTGGCCAGGTGCATGAAAAGCAAGCTCACCGTAAATGGTTGTTGTCCAACCAACCCACAAACCAACCAACCAACCACAAGTGGCGTGGCCTGGCCAGGTGCATCAAACGCAAGCTCACCGCAAATGGTTGTTGTCCAACCAACCAACCAACCAACCAACCAACCAACCAACCAACCACAAGTGGCGTGGCCTGGCCAGGTGCATGAAAAGCAAGCTCACCGTAAATGGTTGTTGTCCAACCAACCAACCAACCTACCAACCACAAGTGGCGTGGCCTGGCCAGGTGCATGAAAGCAAGCTCACCGTAAATGGTTCTTGTCCAACCAACCAACCAACCAACCAAACACAAGTGGCGTGGCCTGGCCAGGTGCATGAAAGCAAGCTCACCTTAAATTGTTGTTGTCCTCTTGAATCGCCCTCACACGGTTTTCAGCGTCCTGCAAGCGCCACACAGCCATCTCACATCGAGCTTCGTTTGTATCGCCACTCCTAACCTGCCGCTCCAACGCTAGCTGCTTTAGGACCATGTCATCCACCTGGGTTGGGTCAGGTTGGGTCAGGTTGGGTTGGGTTGGGTCAGGTTGGGTTGGTTTGGATGTGGTGTGGTGGTGTGGTGGGGTGGGGTATGGTGTGTAGGGGTGTATTGTGTTGCGTTGTGTCGTCGCTCCTAACCTGCCGCTCCAACGCTAGCTGCTTTAGGACCATGTCATCAACCTGGGGGGTGGAGGTGTGTGGTGTGGTGTGGGGGGCAAGGTCAACAGGGGACAGCTGGGCAAGGTCAAACATGTTGCTTTGGATGCCCAAGGGTGTATAAGTGCGCCAAAGTGTGCCGAAGATGGAAACACAAGCTGTGTTGGTGTGGGGGGGTGTGTGTGGGGGGGGGGGTCGGGCGTGTTGTGTTGTGTTGTGTTGTGTTGCCGCTCCAACGCTAGCTGCTTTAGGACCATGTCATCCACTTAGGAGTGGAGGTGTGGTGTGTGGTGTTGGTTGGGTTGGATGTGATTTGGTTGTATTATGTTTGGATGTGGTGTGGTGTGGTGTGGTGGGGCAAGGTCAACAGGGGACAGCTGGGCAAGGTTAAACATGTTGTTTTGAATGCCCAAGGGTGTATAAGTATGCCGAATTGTGCAGATGACCACATGCAAGCTGCTTCAGGACCATGTCATCCACCTGGTGTGTGGTGGGGTGAAGTGGGGTGGGGTGTGGTGGGCTGTGGTGGGGTGGGGTGGGGGCACAACACACACACACACACACGCACACACATCCACATCGTTAGCCCCCCCCCCCCCCCCCCCCCTTACCCCCCAAACACATCACCACACAGCACACACACACACACGAGTGTGAACGAAACGCGTACAGCAGCACATACCAGCACACACACACACTTATCCATATTGTTAGCCCACCACCACCACCACCACCCCACCCACCCCACCACCACCCACCCACAACACACACACATACACACACGTGAGTAAAACAAACCGCTTGCAGTAGCACTTACTAGTGTCACATACCAGCACACACACACTCACATCCGTATTGTGACCCTTACCCCCCACCCCCCCCCCCCCCCCCCCACACACACACACACGGACACACACAGACACAAGTGCTGAACAAAAGTCGTGCAGCAGCAGCAGCACCTACCAGAGTCTCCACAATGATTGCAGCCTTCTTCATTTCCGGAGTGTCATCCCCCCCCCCCCCCCCCCCCCCCCCCCCCCCCCTGACACCCACCCCCACCCCCACCCACAAAAGAGTACAACAAAAGTCGTGCACAAGCAACTACCAGAGTCTCCACAATGATCGCGGCCTTTTCATTTCCGGCGTGTCATCTCCCAGCGCCCCCCCTCCCCACACACACGTACACATACACACCCACACCCACACCCACGAGAGTAGAACAAACGCGAACAGATGCAGCAGCACCTACCAGAGTCTCCACAATGATTACAGCCCTCTTCATTTCCGGCGTGTCATCTTCATTTCCGGCGTGTCATCTCCCCCCGCGCAGCCCTGCAATGCCTTCCCCCCCCCCCCCCCCCCCCCCCCCCCCCCCACACCACCCACGATAGTACAACAAACAGCGAAAGATGCACCAGCACCACACCAAAGTCTCCAAACTGATTACAGCCTTCTTCATTTCTGGCCGGACTCCCCCAGCCCCCCCCCCCCCCCCCCCCCCTCCACACACCCTCAAGTGCAGAGCAAATGTCGTGCACCAGCACCTACCAGAGTCTCCACAATGATCGCGGCCTTTTCCAGTTCCAGCGTGTCATCTCCCCCAGCGCCGCCCTGCCACGCCATGCTCCCCACCCCCACCACCACCTCCACCCACCCACCCACCAGTGCGAACAAAGGCGTTTTGGCAGCACCCAGAGGTTCTCCACAATGATCGCGGCCTTTTCAGTTCCATGGTGTCCGCTCCCCCAGCGCCGCCCTGGCCACGCCATGCTCCCCACCCCACCACCCCCTCCACCAACCCACCCCACCAGGCGGAACAAAGGCGGGTGTGGCGAGCACCTACCAGGAGTCTCCACAATGATTGCAACCTTTTTCAAGTTCAGTGTGTCATCTCCCCCAAGCGCCGCCCTGCCTTGCCACGCCATGGCCCCCCCCCCCCCCCCCCCCCCCCCCCCCACCCCCCCCACCCCCCTCAACAAAACACACACCACCCAGTGCGGAACAAAAGGCGTGTGGCAGCACCTACCAGAGTCTCAAACAATGATTGCGGCTCTTCCTTTCGGCCGTTGTCGTCTCCCCCCGCGCCGCCCTGCCACGCCATGCCAGACAACATGGCGGTGTCCCCATTCGTGGCAGGGCCTGAGTCAGGAGCATCTAGGCTACGTGCATCAGTTGGTGCTTGGCGTGCGACATGGGTCTCATAGGAAGGCACATCCCATGCCTGGACCTCCATGTCTACAGTGGTGCCTGCATGTGTGTGTGTGTGTGGGGGGTGCGTGTGCGTGTGTGTGTGTGTGTGTCCCTATACATGCCTGGACCTCCATGTCTACAGTGGTGCCTGCATGTGTGTGTGTGTGTGTGGGGGGGGGGGGGGGGGGGGTGCGTGTGTGTGTGTGTGTGTGTGTGTGTCCCCCTATACATGCCTGGACCTCCATGTCTACAGTGGTGCCTGCATGTGTGTGTGTGTGTTGTGGGGGGGGGGGGGTGCGTGTGTGGTGTGTGTGTGTCCCTATACATGCCTGGACCTCCATGTCTACAGTGGTGCCTGCATGTGTGTGTGTGTGTGGGGGGGTGCGTGTGTGTGTGTGTGTGTGTGTGTCCCTATACATGCCCTGGACCTCCATGTCTACAGTGGTGCCTGCATGTGTGTGTTGGTGTGTGTGTGTGTGTGGGGGGGGGGGGGGTGCGTGTTGTGTGTGTGGTGTGTGTGTGTGTGTCCCCCTATACATGGCCTGGACCTCCATGTCTACAGTGGTGCCTGCATGTGTGTGTGTGTGTGTGGGGGGGGGGGGGGGGGGCGTGTGTGTGTGTGTGTGTGTGTGTGTCCCCTATACATGCCTGGACCCTCCATGTCTACAGTGGTGCCTGCATTTGTGTGTGTGGGGGGGGGGGTTGCGTTGTGTGTGTGTGTGTGTGTGTGTCCCTATACATGCCTGGACCTCCATGTCTACAGTGGTGCCTGCATGTGTGTGTGTGTGTGGGGGTGCGTTGTGTGGTGTGAGTGTGTGGGTGGGGGTGGGGGGGGGGTGGGGGTGGGGGGGGTGGGTGTGGTGTGTGTGTGTGGAGTGGGTGGGTGGATGGGTGGGGGTTGTGTGGGTGAGTATGTGTGTCCGTATACATGCCTTGACCTCCATGTCTACAGTGGTACATGCATGTGCGCGTGTATGTGTGTGGTGTGTGTGTGTGGGGGGTGGGGTGGGTGGGGGGGTGGGGATTGTGTGGTGAGTATGTGTGTCCCTAAACACGCCTGGAACTCCATGTCTACAGTTGTGCCTGCAATGTGTGTGTGTGTGTGTGTGTGTGTATGTATGTAAGGTGGAGTGGGGGTGGGGGGGTGGGTCGGGGGGGGGAGTGAGTGAGTGTGTCCCTATACATGCCTTGAACTCCATGTCTACAGTGGTGCCTGCGTGTGTGTGTGTTGGGGGGGTCTGAGTGTGTGCCTGCGTGTGTGTGTGTGTTGGGGGGGTCTGAGTGTGTGCCTGCGTGTGTGTGTGTGTTGAGGGGGTCTGAGTGTGTGTGTGTGGGGAGGCCCGAGTCAAGAGCATCTAGGCTACGTGCATCAGCTAGAGCCTGGCGTGCGACATGGGTCTCATAGGAAGGCACATCCCACGCCTGGACCTCCATGTCTATGTCAGTATTTGTGTGTGTGGGTGGGGTGGGTGAGGGTGTTGTGTGTGTGTGTGGGGGGGGGGGGGTGTCCCTATACATGCCTGGACCTCTACGTCTACAGTGGTGCCTGCAATAGGTGTGTGTGTGTGTGGGAGGGGGGGGGGGGGGGGGGGGGGGGGGGGGGGGGGGAAGTCAATTTGGTGGTTGTGGTTGTGGGTTTGGTGGTGGTGGTTACGCACAAACACTAACACCCAGACATGTGGACAGCTAGCACCACCTACCGTTTGTCTGGGGGCCATGCAGAGTGGGATATGGTTGTACACACACACACACACACACCAACACACACACCCAGACATGTGGACAGCTAGCACCACGTACCGTTTGTCTGGGGGCCCATGCAGAGAGGGATGTGGGTGTACACACACACACACACACACAGGCAGACACCAACACCCAGACATGTGGACAGCTAGCACCACCTACCATTTGTTTGGGGGCCCATACAGAGAGGGATCTGGTTGTACATGCCAGAGACTCCACCATGGGGATTCAGCGCATGCGTGGGTAGCTCACAATATCCAATGGGCACTGACGTTTCGCTACCAGGCGCTATATGGTGCAACTCCACTTTCACTGACATGCTGGTGGAAGCGGAGCAGCACAGGAGGGCCTGGAAGGGGGGGGGGGGGGGGGGGGGGGGGGGGGGGGGCAGTTGTGGGTGGGTGGGTGGGTGGGGGGTCAGTAGTGTGTGTGTAGATTGCTAGAAGCTGAGACTCACAGGAGGGCCTGGAGGAGGGGGGGGGAGGGAAGGGGAAGGGGGGGGGGGGGGGGGGGGAGTTTCAATGCAGATTCGTTCGAAGTATTTCAAAGTATGTGGTCAAGAGTGCAGTCATATCCCCCCAACCTAACTCCATCTTCCCACATGCACGCACACACTACACGGATGGGGGATGCTAGTACCCGCAAAGCCAGTACCCACAAGCCAGATGTCTTATACCCTAAACCCTATAACCTAAACCCTAAACCCGAGGAGATCTGGCTTGTGGGTACTGTCTTTGTGGGTACCAGCCTCCCCCTCACCACACTACCGTGCCCTGTTGGCTGTTTGCCACACCCTCATGGCTCTGCCCCCCCCTGCCCCCCCCCCCTGCCCCCACACACAAAACACACACCACCACCACCCCTCCCCTCCCCTGTCTCTCCCCAACTCTGTCTGTCCATACCGTGTGGTCGACAGGCCAGGGCCAGTGATCCCGTCCACCTGACAGTATAGACACCGGCATCACGTCAAGCACAGCTCCTGGCTTGCTTGTAGCTACTTCCTCACTCAACTCCATGATGGCTCTATTGCAAGCGTCCTCAGAGCCAGCATCCACATTGGTGTACAGCCTGCATGCAAGGTTGGTTTGGTTTTGTTGGTCTGGTGGGGTGTGGTGGGGTGTGGTGGGGTGTGGTAGGGTCTGGTTGGATTTGCTTGTAGCTACTTCCTCACTCAACTCCATGATGGCTCTATTGCAAGCGTCCTCAGAGCCAGCATCCACATTGGTGTACAGCCTGCATGCAAGGTTGGTTTGGTTGGTCTGGTGGGGTCTGGTGGTGTGCGGAGGGGTCTGGTGGGGTCTGGTGGTGTGTGGTAGGGTCTGGTGGGGTCTGGTGGTGTGTGGTAGGGTCTGGTGGGGTCTGGTGGTGTGTGGTAGGGTCTGGTGGGGTCTGGTGGTGTGTGGTAGGGTCTGGTGGGGTCTGGTTGTGTGTGGTAGGGTCTGGTGGGGTCTGGTGGTGTGTGGTAGGGTCTGGTGGTGTGTGGTAGGGTCTGGTTGGATTTTCTTGCAGCCATCTCTTCACTTAACTCCACGATGGCTCTATTGCAAGCATCCTCAGAGCCAGCATCCACTTTGGTGTACAGCCTGCATGTGGACGTGGTGGTAGGTGATGTTGGTGGTGGTGATGATAGGTCGCAAGGAGGGAGGTGTGGGCAGACTTGGGAGGGTAGGTAGTTGAGGAGTATCCTCAGAGCCAGCATCCGCGTTGGTGTACAGCCTGCATGTGGACGTGGTGGTAGGAGATGGTAGATGATGTTAGCGGTGGTAGGTGCTGGTGGTGGTGGTGGTAGGTGCTGGTGTTGGTGGTGGTAGGTGGTGGTGGTAGGCGACGTTGGTGGTGGTGGTATGTGTGAGTGAGTGGGTGGGAGGCAGGGTTTCTCACTCAACTCCATGCTGGCTCTATTGCAAGCATCCTCAGAGCCAGCATCCACATTGGTGTACAGCCTGCATGTGGTGGTGGTAGGTGATGTTGGTGGTAGGTGTGTGAGTGAGTGAGTGAGTGGGTGGGAGGGTTGCTCACTCATCTCCACGTTGGGTGATGGTGATGGTAGGTTGCAAGGAGGGAGGTGTGTGTAGCCATCTTCTCACTCAATTCCATGATTGCTCTATTGCAAGCATTCTCAGAGCCAGCATCCACATTGGTGTACAGTGGGAATGCAAGGTTGGTTTGGTTTTGTTGGTCTGGTGGTGTGTGGTGGTGTGTGGTGGTGTGTGGTGGTGTGTGGTGGGGTCTGTTGGTGTGTGGTGGTGTGTGGTGGGGTCTGGTGGTGTGTGGTGGTGTGTGGTGGTGTGTGGTGGTGTGTGGTGGGGTCTGGTGGTGTGTGGTGGTGTGCGGTGGTGTGTGGTGGTGTGTGGTGGGGTCTGGTGGTGTGTGGTGGGGTCTGGTGGTGTGTGGTGGTGTGTGGTGGTGTGTGGTGGTGTGTGGTGGTGTGTGGTGGGGTCTGGTGGTGTGTGGTAGGGTCTGGTGGTGTGTGGTAGGGTCTGGTTGGATTTTCTTGCAGCCATCTCTTCACTTAACTCCACGATGGCTCTATTGCAAGCATCCTCAGAGCCAGCATCCACTTTGGTGTACAGCCTGCATGTGGACGTGGTGGTAGGTGATGTTGGTGGTGGTGATGATAGGTCGCAAGGAGGGAGGTGTGGGCAGACTTGGGAGGGCAGGTGGTTGAGGAGTATCCTCAGAGCCAGCATCCGCGTTGGTGTACAGCCTGCATGTGGTCGTGGTGGTAGGAGATGGTAGATGATGTTAGCGGTGGTAGGTGCTGGTGGTGGTGGTGGTAGGTGGTGGTGGTTGGTGGTGGTGGTAGGTGGTGGTGGTTGGTGGTGGTGGTAGGAGATGGTAGACGATGTTAGCGGTGGTAGGTGCTGGTGTTGTTGGTGGTAGGTGGTGGTGGTTGGTGGTGGTGGTAGGAGATGGTAGACGATGTTAGCGGTGGTAGGTGCTGGTGTTGGTGGTGGTAGGTGGTGGTGGTAGGAGATGGTAGATTATGTTAGCGGTGGTAGGTGCTGGTGTTGGTGGTGGTGTGTGGTGGTGGTAGGTGACGTTGTTGGTGGTGGTATGTGTGAGTGAGTGGGTGGGAGGCAGGGTTTCTCACTCAACTCCATGCTGGCTCTATTGCAAGCATCCTCAGAGCCAGCATCCACATTGGTGTACAGCCTGCATGTGGTGGTGGTAGGTGATGGTGGTGGTAGGTGTGTAAGTGAGTGAGTGAGTGGGTGGGAGGGTTGCTCACTCATCTCCACGTTGGGTGATGGTGATGGTAGGTCGCAAGGAGGGAGGTGTGTGCAGCCATCTTCTCACTCAATTCCATGATTGCTCTATTGCAAGCATCCTCAGAGCCAGCATCCACATTGGTGTACAGTGGGAATGCAAGGTTGGTTTGGTTTTGTTGGTCTGGTGGTGTGTGGTGGTGTGTGGTGGTGTGTGGTGGGGTCTGTTGGTGTGTGGTGGTGTGTGGTGGTGTGTGGTGGTGTGTGGTGGTGTGTGGTGGTGTGTGGTGGGGTATGGTGGTGTGTGGTGGTGTGTGGTGGGGTCTAGTGGGGTTTGTTCATTGTCAGGGGCGGTCCTCAGAGCCAGCGTCCACGTTGATGTACAGCTTGTATGCGAGGTTAGTTTTTTTTTGTATTGTGTTGTTTTGGTTTTGTTTGTCTTGAATTGTTTTGTTTTGGTGGTCTGATCTTGTCTGGGTTGAGGTTTAAGGGTTGAGGGTTGAAGAGTGAAAGTTGAGAGTTAAGGGTTGAGGGTTGTCGGTTGTGTGTGTGTGTGTGTGTGCGTGTGTGTGTGTGTGTGTGTGTGTGTGTGTGTGTGTGTGTGTGTGTGTGTGTGTGTGTCTGCGTGTGTGTGAGTGTGTGTGTGTGTGTGTGTGTGTGTGTGTGTGTGTGTGCGTGTGTGTGTGCATACCCCTTTCCGTCTCTCTTCTTACCTGCTGACGTCCACGGGCATGGGCATATGGACCAGCATCAAGGGGCCTGCTGCATGGGACACATCGGCTACAACACCGTGGCTAGCGTGCATGTCGTGAAGGGCCTTGTAATGCGCCTTGTGTGTGTGTTTGTGTGTGTCTGTGTGTATTTGTTTGTGTGTGTGTGCGGGTCTGCGTGTGTGTTTGTGTGAGTGTGTGTGTTTAGGTGTCTGCGTGTCTGTTTGTGTCTGTGTGTGCCGATACTCCTTCCGTCTCTCTCCTTACCTGCTGACGTCCACGGGCATGGGCATTTGGACCAGTTTCAAGGGGCCGGCTCCATGGGACAAGGGGCTGGGGCCAAGGTGGTGCTGAGGCGTGCCCCCGGAGGTCATGTGCTTCCCGCCATGGGGGGGGTGCCCCCCTAGCTCCGGTTTGTAGTGCCCAGCTGGCTCTTGGTGGCTGCCCTGCTGGCCAGCGGTTTGAGAACCCATGGGGGAGGCTAGATCCATAGGGTTGCCGAAAACGGAGTTGTGGAGGCCGTCTGGGGTGGACTGCCCACCTTGAGGATTTTGAGTGGAGGGAGTGCTTGGGCCTTGGTGGCTGCTCCGTGAGGGGGTGCCGGGGTTGGAGTTGGCTGCTGAGCCGGGCTGGAGGTTGACACTGACTCCGGAGGGCGTGACCTGGGTTATGTGTTATGATTAAATAATAAATAAAGGAAGGGAAGGGAAGGACGAAGAAAGGAAGGAAGGAAGGAAGGAAGGAAGGAAGGAAGAAGGAAGGAAGGAAGGAAGGAAGAAAGAAAGAAAGAAAGGAAGAAAGAAATAAAGGAATAAAAGAAGAAAGGAAGAAAGAAAGGAAGAAAGAAAGAAAGAAGAAAAGGAGAAAGAAAGAAAGAAAGAAAAAGAAAGGAAGATAAAGAAACAAGAGAAAGGAAAAGAAAGAAAGAAAGAAAAGAAAGATATTTAGAAAGAAAGAAACCCCCCCCCCCAGGCAACGGGGCAAAGCACCAGTGACCTGTGTATGTTGTTTTAAATAAATAAAATAGCACGGCTTATAACGAGGCGTGAGGTTTGATGGGCCAGCACGTTGCTTGCACTGGGGCCAACCACCAGTGACCTGTGTATGTTGTTTTAAATAAATAAATAAATAGCACGGCTTATAACGAGGCGTGAGGTTGATGGGGCCAGCACGTTTGCTTGCACTGGGGCAACCACCAGTGACCTGTGTATGTTGTTTTAAATAAATAATAAATAGCACGGCTTTAACGAGGCGTGAGGTTGATGGGGCCAGCACGTTTGCTTGCACTGGGCCAACCACCAGTGACCTGTGTATGTTGTTTTAAATAAATAAATAAATAGCACGGCTTATAACGAGGCGTGAGGTTGATGGGGCCAGCACGTTTGCTTGCACTGGGGCCCAACCACCAGTGACCTGTGTATGTGTTTTAAATAAATAAATAAATAGCACGGCTTATAACGATGGCGTGAGGTTGATGGGGCCAGCACGTTTGCTTGCACTGGGGCCAACCACCAGTGACCTGTGTATGTTGTTTTAAATAAATAAATAACTAGCACGGCTTATAACGAGGCGTGAGGTTGATGGGGCCAGCACGTTTGCTTTGCACTGGGGCCAACCACGTGGACCTTGTATGTGTTTAAATAAATAAAATAAATAGCACGGCTTCTTTAAACGAGGAGTGTGAGGTTTGATGGGCCAGAAGTTTGCTTGCACGGGGGAAAACCCCAGTGACCTGTGTATGTTGGTTTAAATAAATAATAAATAGCACGCTTTTCTAAACGAGGGTGAGGTGATGGGGCCAGCACGTTTGATTGCACTGGGGCAACCACAGTGACCTGTTATGAGTTTTAAATTAAATAATAAATAGCACGGCTTATACGAGGCGTGAGGTTGATGGGGCCAGCCACGTTTGTTGCACTGGGGCCCAACACCAGTGACCTGTGTATGGTGTTTTAAATAATAAATAGCACGGCTTATAACGAGGCGTGAGGTGGATGGGGCCAGCACGTTTGCTTGCACTGGGGCCAACCACCAGTGACCTGTGTATGTTGTTTTAAATAAATAAATAAATAGCACGGCTTATAACGAGGCGTGAGGTTGATGGGGCCAGCACGTTTTGCTGCATGGGGCCAACCACCAGTGACCTGTGTATGTGTTTTTAAATAAATAAATAAATAGCACGGCTTATAACGCGGAGTGAGGTTGATGGGGGCCAGCACGTTTGCTTGCACTGGGGCCAACCACCAGTGACCTGTGTATGTTGTTTTAAATAAATAAATAAATAGCACGGCTTATAACGAGGCGGTGAGGTTGATGGGGCCAGCACGTTTGCTTGCACTGGGGCCAACCACCCAGTGAACCCCTGTGTATGTTGTTTTTTAAATAAATAAATAATAGCACGGCCTTATAACGAGGCGTGAGGTTGATGGGGCCAGCACGTTTGCTTTCACTGGGGCCAACCACCCAGTGACCTGTGTATGTTGTTTTAAATAAATAATAAATAGCCACGGCTTATAAACGAGGGCGTGAGGTGATGGGGCCAGCACGTTTGCTTTCACTGGGGCAAACCACCAGGACCTGTGTATGTTGTTTAAATAAATAATAAATAGCACGGTTATAACGAGGCGTGAGGTTTGATGGGCCAGCACGTTTGCTGCACTGGGGCCAACCACCAGTGACCTGTGTATTGTGTTTTAATAATAAATAAATAGCACGGCTTTATAACGAGGCGGGGTGATGGGGCCAGACGTTGCTTGCACTGGGCCAACACCAGTGACCCTGTGTATGTTGTTTTAAATAAATAAATAAATAGCACGGCTTATAACGAGGAGGAGGCTTTTGATGGGGGACCAGCACGTTGCTTGCACTGGGGCCAACCACCAGTGACCTGTGTATGTTGTTTTAAATAAATAAATAAATAGCACGGCTTATAACGAGGCGTGAGGTTGATGGGGCCAGCACGTTTGCTTGCACTGGGGCCAACCACCAGTGACCTGTGTATGTTGTTTTAAATAAATAAATAAATAGCACGGCTTATAACGAGGCGTTGAGGGGTTGATTGGGGCCCACGCACTGTGTGCTTGCACTGGGGCCAACCACCAGTGACTGTGTATGTTGTTTTAAATAAATAAATAAATAGCACGGCTTATAACGAGGCGTGAGGTTGATGGGGCCAGCACGTTTGCTTGCACTGGGGCCAACCACCAGTGACCTGTGTATGTTGTTTTAAATAAATAAATAAATAGCACGGCTTATAACGAGGCGTGAGGTTGATGGGGCCAGCACGTTTGCTTGCACTGGGGCCAACCACCAGTGACCTGTGTATGTTGTTTTAAATAAATAAATAAATAGCACGGCTTTATAAGAGGCGTGAGGTTGATGGGGCCAGCACGTTTGCTTGCACTGGGGCCCAACCACAGTGACCTGTGTATGTTGTTTAAATAAAAAATAAATAGCACGGCTTATAACGAGGCGTGAGGTTGATGGGGCCAGCACGTTTGCTTGCACTGGGGCCAACCACCAGTGACCTGTGTATGTTGTTTTAAATAAATAAATAAATAGCACGGCTTATAACGAGGCGTGAGGTTGATGGGGCCAGCACGTTTGCTTGCACTGGGGCCAACCACCAGTGACCTGTGCCAGGGATATTTTTTAAACCAAAAAGAGGAATTCTTATTCCTTTTTTTTTTATTTTCCTCCCAAAACAGCATCCTCATTCCGATTTTGGTCGATTTGGGTCATTTTTAGTCTACTTCAGAAGCCTACAAATAAAAAAAAAACTTGTTTATTTGTAGGTTTCTTATTCCGGCAATTTGGGCCAAAACGGGGTCTCGAATTCCGATCAGAATGTATTCCAGAATGATAATGATAACGCCTGATGGGGCGTGGTGTTAAGGGAGCCCGTTGTGCGCGGGTGGGGAGCGGTCTACTACCTCAACTGGACAAGCTACCATCGCGGTTGACGATGGTATTCCCGAAAAAAATATCCCTGACCTGTGATCTTGGGTAGTGGTTCTCGTGTGGCGAGTATGTATGTATGTATGTTACAGTCCAGGGGTAGGCCAAATAGGCTCAAGGGACTTGCCCAACCGTATAGGAAGGGCTTAAAAAGAACAAGCACTGATGAACTGAGCCCCAAACAATCATTTAACTGAGTGAGTGCAATAAGCAGAGCAAAAACAATCCCTGCCCTTCCTGAGCACTGGCTGTGGACCATACCCCTTGTGCACTGAAGGGAAGCCACCACTGACTCTGATCCCCTCCCACCCACCCCTGCGCCCTTACCCACACCCTCAGTCCCTCACCCACACACGATGCTACCCTACCTGACCACTGCCTGTGAACCATACCCCTTGTGCACTGAAATAAGGCCACCACTGACTTTGCCCCCCTCCCACCCCACCCCCCCACCCCTCCCTGCACCCTCCCCCTTACCCACACAAGATCCTGCCCTACCTGACTACTGCCAGTGAAGCCTCTGAACCCTACCCCTTGTGCACTGAAAGAAAGCCACCACTGACTTTGCCCCCCTCCGACCCCGGGTCCCCCCCTTCCACCCCAAGCACCCCTCCCTGCACCCTCAGTCCCTTACCCACACACGATCCTGCCCTACCTGAGCATTGCATGTGAACCATACCCCTTGTGCACTGAAATAAGGCCACCACTGACTTTGCCCCCCTCCCACCCCACCCCCCCACCCCCTCCCTGCACCCTCCCCCTCCCCCTCACCCACACACGATCCTGCCTACCTGACCACTGCCAGTGAAGCCTCTGAACCCTAGCCCTTGTGCACTGAAAGAAGGCCACCACTGTCGCTACCCGCATCCCACCCCTCCCTGCACCCTCACCCATACACGATCCTACCCTACCTGACCACTGACGGAGTGTGTTGGCAACGGAACGACAGGTGGCAACGGACTGGGGCTGACCGAAGCCAGTTAGTTATGAGACAGTTGGCTGATGTGCCAGGCTTCCATTTTTTTGTCGGTAGCACAAACGGACAACGGGGTGAATCTGGGGGCTCCCGCGCCCCAGGAGGGGAGGCTCCGCCAAAAAGTCGATTTAGTTTCTGAACTGCCATACCTGGCCACTGGCTGGCACTGTTGGGGGCTTTTTGCTGGGTGCCAAATTAAACTCCAGCTTTGTTAGAAAATAAAAATGTTCCAACCTCCCTGCAACCTCCATCCCTTTTTAATTTGGGTCCAATCAGGTCCAATTGGGAAACGTTGATTTCAAACTAACGTTGATCTCTCTGAACTGCCATACCTGACCACTGGCCGGTGCTGATGGGGACTTTTTGCCAGATTCGGATGCCTCCGCAATGGGTCCGGGACCGGACTTGGGCAGCGTGTGGTACCTGGCAGACCTGGGTGGGTAGGGGTGGGAGTGGGGGGATGGGGACTTTTTGCCAGATTCGGATGCCTCCGCAATGGGTCCGGGACTGGACTTGGGCAGCGTTTGTGGTACCTGGCAGACCTGGGTGGGTAGGGGTGGGGGTGGGGGGGTGGGGGGGATGGGGACGTTTTTGCCAGATTCAGATGCCTCCGCGATGGGTCCGGGACCGGACTTGGCAGCGTGTGGTACCTGGCAGACCTGGGTGGGTAGGGGTTGGGAGTGGGGGGATGGGGACTTTTTGCCAGATTCGGATGCCTCTGCAATGGGTCCGGGACCGGACTTGGGCAGCGTGTGGTACCTGGCGGACCTGGGGTGGGTGGGAGGGGGGGAGGGGGGGGGGATGGGGACGTTTTGTCAGATTCAGATGCCTCCGTGATGGGTCCGGGACCGGACTTGGGCAGCGTGTGGTACCTGGCGGACCTGGGTGGGTAGGGGTGGGAGTGGGGTTGGGGGGTTGGGGGGATGGGACTTTTTGCCAGATTCAGATGCCTCCGCGATGGGTCCGGGACCGGACTTGGGCAGGTTGTGGTACCTGGCGGACCTGGGGTGGGTGGGCGGGAGTGAGGGGGTGCGCGATGGGGACTTTTTGCCAGATTCAGATGCCTCTGCGATCGGTCCGGGACCGGACTTGGGCATGTTGTGGTACCTGCGGACCTGGGTGGGTAGGGGTAGGGGTGGGGGGGTGGGTGGGTGGGGGGGGGGGGCGTTTTGCCAGATTCAGATGCCTCCGCGATGGGTCCGGGACCGGACTTGGGCAGGTTGTGGTACCTGGTGGACCTGGGTGGGTAGGGGTGGGGGGTGGGGGTGGGGGTGGGGGTAGGGGGGGTGGGGGGGTGGGGGTGGGGGTAGGGGGGGGTAGGGGGGGTGGGGGGGGGGGGAGGGGTAAGGGAAGAAGATTGTGGATATGTTTTGGTGGGGGGGGTAGTGTGGGGTGGGGGGGGATGGGATGAGATGGGGGGTAGGGGGGGGGGGGGGGGGGGGGGGGGGGGGGGGTAAGCGATTCAGTGCCCTCAGCCAAGGCACCTGGGCCCCTGCTTCCTGTGTGTGCCACCATGTCTGTCTATTTATCTATATATCCATCTATGTATACATCCATCCATCCATATATATATATGTATATTCTGCCCACACCTATCTTGAATTCCAATACATTGCCTATGACACCCACCCCGCCCCTCCCCTTCCCACCCCATGGATTCTTACCTGGGAGAGTAGGGGCGTGAATGCGATTCAGTCCCCTCAGCCAAGGCACCTGGGCCCCTGCTTCCCGTGCGTGCCACCATGCCCGGGTCCGCACCGATTGGGATTGAGTGGCTTGACGTCGATTCCAATGGGAACATACCACCCCCACGCTCAACGCTCTCCCCCAATGCACCATACATGGCGGCGCCAGCACTCGGTCGCGCTGAGGGAGGATCTTGGGCATTAGAGGGGGCTTCTTTACGGGCAACATGTTTATTGCCATGTTTAACGTGTTTTAAAGGGGAGGGGAGGGCACTACCATGTGGAGGAACGGCACTACCATGTGGAGGGAGGGCACTACCTTGTGCACCCCCCAAGGCACTACTAAGTGGAGGGAGGGCACTACTGTGTGCCCCCCCCAAGGCACTATTAAGTGGAGGGAGGGCACTACTGTGTGCCCCCCCCAAGGCACTACTAAGTGGAGGGAGGGCACTACTGTGTGCCCCCCCCAAGGCACTACCACTACGGCTGCCCGGGGGAGATGGGAAAGGCTGCCCACTGGTGATAGAGGGCAAAGCCCCAGAGGCCCCCATATTGGGCGTGCCCCCTGGGAAATGAGCACCTCCTATCTGCGCCCCGATGTGCGAGTGGCCATCCCCAGGGAGAGCGAAGGTGCTGCCGAAAGGTGGGCGGGGGGCCTCGGGAGATCCCCCGGGGCGACCAGCGTGCGGAGAGCCGTGCCCAGGGGGGTTACCCTGTGGCTGCCAGCCGTGCTGCGAGTTTACGATGGCGGGGCCCACGCGCCAGAGGGCGAAGACCTCACCGCTGTCGTCGTCGACGTCGCTGCCATTCGCCAGCCTGGCGACCTGCGCCAGGGGCGCACTGCTGGCGGCCAGCCTGGCAGCGTAGACGTCGGTGACGCCGCCGCCCTTGGTCAGGTTACGTACGCGGCGCATCTCCATGGCGGGACAGTCTGTGAGGCAAAGAGTGACGTACAATACAACACTGCCGCCCAGAGCCCCCCCTGGAATCATGAGCTGGAGGTTGTAGTGCACCCGAGGCACAACATGCCCCAAGGGGACACAGCACTTCAGCATTAGTCGACTGTTGAGGTCGTTAGTAATGCTGATGTACAGCTTCTCATTTGACAGCTCACCCTCGCTGTACTTCACCTGCAGCAGGATCAATGTTGAGTGAAAGGATTATTCATTATTGATTGAAATAAATGTATTGGCATTGATGGAAGAGGGTACTGGGGAACGAACGGCGGCGAACTTGAAGGGGGTGGCTGGGGAGACGGAAAGATTGGAGGGGACGTGCGACGGGCGAGGGGGGGGGGTAGGGCGGACATAGGGGGAGGCGGGAGTAACGGAAAGGGGCAGAGGGGGGGGGGAGCACAAAGGGGGGGGGCAGGAGCGAGGGAAGGACGAGAGGCGTGGAGGCGGGAAAGGGCGACGCAGGAGGAAGGAGGAAGAAAACAGGGGAGGAGTAGAAGGGGGGGAGGGGGTGGGAGGGAGTAGTAGGAGCAGGAGGATTATTATTATTATTATTATTGTATTGTTGTGGGTTAGTATTATGATTAGGGGGATTATTATTAGTCAGTATTATTTTTTATTATTATTTATTAATATATTATTATTAGTATTATTATTATTATTATTATTATTATTATTATTATTATTATTATCATTATTATACGCATGTTCAGCATTCGCACCTCCCGGGGTTGCGTGGCGTCTTCATAATTGTGATCACGATATAAAAATCTAATATAGACTATTATACAATGAATAATTACGAAATGTATAAATGCACAAAACTGCGGGTACAAAACAGCAGGTACAACACTGCAGGTACATGCAAGCAGGAGGGTCCCTTCAATCTCATGTCCTTGAGTCAGAAACTTCTAAAATTCCAACTCCCATCTGGAACGGACACCTTACTGATGATGCGGTCCAAAATCTGGCTGACGCCCTGTCCGGGTAAACCAAAAAACTATATATATATATATATAGATAGATATATATATATATATATATATATATATATATATATATATACATACATACTAGTACGGTAGCCCGTGTGGCCGGTGGCCACCCCACCACCCAGGCCATGGGTCCTAGTCTGGTCTGGGTTACATAACGGGTAACGCCCTTGTATGCCCCCCCTCCCCACCCCCCCCCCCCCCCCCCCCCCCCCCCTCCCTTACACAGTCAAGAAATCAGCCATCTCAGCCCTTGCTCGACGCTCCTCTGCCTCTCCCCCCAAACCCACACCCACACACACACTTCTTCTCCCTACCTATTCCCCTTCTGCTACAGGTGTGGCCTCCCACCCTGTCATACACACATACCATCCCCCCCTCCCCCCCATCCTGATCTCTCCCTACCCCTCACCCACCCCATCCACACGCACTCTCTTTCTCTCACCTTACCCCCCCCCCACACCCTCCACTGCCCCCAACAACCAACACGCACACACAATCTTCTTCTCCTTACCTCGTACCCTTCACTTCACCCTGTGGGATTCAATCGTGCAGAAAGAGGGACCCGCTGTGCTTCGAACCTACCAACATTGCAAACGCTCAGATTCCGATCGCCCCGAGAACACCGGACCGGTGCAATTGCATGGCTACAAACCTGCAGCTTCGTCTTCTCGTACAGTGCCCCAGTCGATACTCGGTCAACTCAGAACAGCAAAAATCGCAGCAACGTACTTCATATTCTATACAACGAAAAGAGCTTGCAAAGATGGGATGGGCGTGGCAAGCGCGAGAGTGTCCAGGGGGACGGAATGGCCATGGCGATCTGAACAAAGGTAATTAATTGCAACTGGATGCCAATCACTACGAATGTGATGCGATGGCATGGCAAAATTGCGCATGCGTGAGATGAATGGTGGCACCGCTCGCAGACGGAGAAAAAAAGCATCACGACATGAAGGTCTGGCTTGATTATGATCCTGGCATAACCCCTCATGCTGGACAGCATAATCTTTGCGCCTGGATTGGTTAGCAGCTTCGTGTTCCTCCTCAGGCACGGCAGCTCGTTCCTGACTCCTTGGGCATGACGTAGCTCCTCGGATCGGGCAGCGCGGGCATCACGTCGACGCTTGTTGGCTATTTCCCTGTCTTCCTTGCTCTGGCAAGCTCGCTTTGAGCGCTGGCTGGCGGTGTTGCGGGCCCTCCTGTCCATTAGGACCGTTGCCATGCATCATGGTCGCATTATCCGTGGAGAACTGAAAGCTATTATTCCGAGCGCCATGCCAAGCCATATGAGGGTCGGCTGGTGACCCCCGAGGAGAGGATCTTCTGATTCTAAATGCCTTGCCGTCATAGTATCAGAGGCAGTTGTGGACATGCTATGAGCGCGTGCGCTTAGCTTGGCGAATCTGCAGTTTTGGTATTTGAAAATTCCGCTAGGCGGGGACTTGATAGTTGGGTGAACGAAAAGTCGGTTGCAAGTCGGTTACACTTCGCACGCCCATGGCACGTGGGCACGCGATGATGACACCACCACGACCACCACGACCACCGCGACCACGACCATGATTTCTATATATATATATATATATATATATATATATATATATATACTGGTATATAGCTAAATGTACACTATATAACAAGCTATACTAATATAATATTTATAAGTGCACACACCTGCAGCATTTGTCCCCACATGGGGTTGTGCGAGTTCTCCACCACGCGCGTAACCGCCTGCGGCGGGCTACGGCTACTGGCATCCTTTTGGGAGCTGAGTGCCACAAACGTGCTTGGCGGCCCATCTACGCCCCCTTCGCCCCTAACAGTGGGCAAGTTCTCAGCACGCGACACAAGCACCATGAGCTTCGCGTTGGTTAGTGGTGACGCAGCAGATGCCACGTTAGCCGCCACTGCTGCCTTCATAGCGTAGACGTCCCTGGGGAGTGGGTTTAGAGTGAGGGTGGTGGGGTGGGGGTGGGGTAGGGGTGGCGGTGGGTGGGGGTGACTTTAGGGTTATGGGAGGGGGAAGCTGGTCAGTCTTGGGTGATTTTGGGTGGACTTGGGTGACTTAGCTGGTCAGCACATGGACTTCGGTTAGTGTTGACACAGGTGTTGATGCGTTAGCTGCCACCGCCACCTTCATGGCGTAGACGTCCCTGGGGAGTGGGTTTAGGGTGTGTGTGAAGGGGGGGGGGGGGGGGGGGGGGGTAGTGTGTGTGTGTGAGGGGGGGGTAGGGTTGGGGGAGGGGGAAGCTGGTCAGTCTTGGGTGATTTGGGGTGGACTTGGGTGACTTAGCTGGTCAGCACATGGGCTTAGGTTGGTGTTGACGCAGCTGTTGATGCGTTAGCCACCACCGCCGCCTACAAGGCGTAGACGTCCCTGGGGATTGATTTTAGGGTGGGGATGGTCGGGGGGTGGTTTACCTGGTGTAAGGTTTAGCTGGTGTAGGGTGAAGTGGGTTAGGTGGGTTAGGAAAAGAAGTGCTGACCAGCTAAGTGCTCAAAATAATAAACAAATTAGATGCAAATAAATAAAATAAATCATAAATAAATAAAATAAGTTCCCAGTACCTTCCGAGGGTGAGCTCAGCGTCCAGCAGCATAAGTTTAGGGTTTAGCTGGTTAAGGTTTAGCTGGTGTAGGTTAAGGTGGGTTAGGTGGGTTAGGAAAAAAAGTGCAGATCAGCTGAGTGCTGACCAGTTAAGTGCTGACCAGCTGAGTGCTAAAAATAATAAATACAAATAAATAAATAACAATAAATAATACATAAATAACACATAAATAAAAAATAAAATCAGTTCCCAGTACCTGGGGAGTGTGAGCTCAGCGTCCAGCAGCATGAGCTCTAGCAACAGCTCGCGCCCCGTGCGTCCGTACATATTGGCGTTGGTACCCGCGCCCACGCCGAGGTTGCTCATGAGGTCCAAGTTGGCAGCCCCCGGTGGGCCGTCAAAGGGGTCTGTTCCACCCAGCACCACAGGGAGGGTGACGTGCTCGCCTCGGAGCAGTCGCTCGCTCACGTTACCTGATTGGGGGCAGGGGGGAGGGGAGGAGCGGGAAGATGGTCGGTCTTAAGAGGTTTTGGGTGGTCTTGGGTGACTTAGCTGGCCAGCACTTGGGTGTAGGTGGTTTAGGGTTAGCACCACAGGAAGGGTGACGTGCTCGCCTCGGAGCAATCGCTCCCTCACATTACCTGAAAGGGGAAAGGGAGAGGGGGACAAGGGAGCGGAAAGGTGGTCAGTCTTAAGTGTTTTGGGGTGGTCTTAGGTGACTTAGCTGGCCAGCACTTGGCTTAAGGTGTTTTGGGTTTAGGTGGTCTAGGTTTAGGTGGTCAGCACAACGGGAAGGGTGGCCTGCTCACCTCGGAGCAGTCGCTCGCTCACGTTACCTGATAGAGGAGAGGGGGAGGGGGAGGGGGATGGGGAGGGGACAGCTGATCAGTCTTGTGTGATTTGGGGTGGTGGTGGGTGGGAGTGTGTTTAGGGTTGGGGGATGGGGGAGGGGGGGGGGGAGGGAGAGGGAGAGGGAGGGGGAGGGGGAGGGGGAGGGGACAGCTGATCAGTCTTGGGTGATTTGGGGTGGTGGTGGGGTAAGGGTGGTGGTGGGTGGGGGTGAGTCTATGGTTGGGGGAGGGGGAGGGGGAGGGGGAGGGGGAGGGAGAGGGGGAGGGGGAGGGGGAGGGGGAGGGGACAGCTGATCAGTCTTGGGTGATTTGGGGTGGTGGTGGGTGGGGGTGAGTTTAGGGTTGGGGGAGGGGGGAGGGGGAGGGGGAGAGGGAGGGGGAGGGGAGGGGGAGGGGGAGGGGGAGGGGACAGCTGATCAGTCTTGGGTGTTTTGGGGTGGTGGTGGGGTAGGGGTGGGGGTGGGTGGGGGTGAGGGAGGAGGAGGAGGAGGGGGAGGGGGTGGGTGAGGGTGAGGGTGAGGGTGAGGGTGAGGAGGAGGAGGGTGAGGGTGAGGCTGAGGGTGAGGGGAAGGGGGAGGGAGAGGGAGAGGGTGAGGGTGAGGGTGAGGGTGAGGGTGAGGGTGAGGGTGGGGGGAGGGTGAGGGGGAGGGGACAGCTGATCAGTCTTGGGTGATTTGGGGTGGTGGTGGGGTAGGGGTGGTGGTGGGTGGGGGTGAGTCTATGGTTGGGGGAGGGGGGAGGGGGGAGGGGGAGGGGGAGGGGGAGGGGGAGGGGGAAGCTGATCAGTCTTGGGTGTTTTGGGGTGGTGGTGGTGGGGGGGTGAATTTAGGGTTGGGAGTTGGGGGTTGGGGGAGGGGGGAGGGGGGAGGGGGAAGATGGTCGGTCTGAAGTGGTTTTTGGTGGTCTTGGGTGACTTAGCTGGCCAGCACTTGGGTTTAGGTGGTTTGGGTGTAAGTGGTTTAGGTTCAGGTGGTCAGCACTATGGGGAGGGTGATGTGCTCTGCCAGGAACTGTCGCTCACTCACGTAACAACATAAATTAAATAAATAAATACATAGTGTGCTCACATTATCTGGTAAAATAAATAAATAAACAAATACATAGTGTGCTCACACAACCTGGTCAAATAAATAAATAAATAAATAAATAAATAAATAAATAAATAAATAAATAAATAAATAAATAAATAAATAAATGGTATGCTCACGTAACCTGATAAACTAACTAAATAAATAAGCCCATTAGCTCATCCAACTCCTTGCCGGCGACCATCAGCCCGGCCTGGCCCTCCACACAGGGCATGGCAAATAGACACACACACACACACAAACATACACATAAACATGTTTACACAAACACAACCGCAACACACAAACAAACACAGACACAGACAGAAAGAGACACAAACAAACACACACACAAACAAAGCCAACACCCACCACGTATTTAAAGTGTGGAAGAGCCCATAAGCTCATCCAATTCCCTGCCGGTGACCATCATCCCGGCCTAGCCCTCCACACTAGGCATGGCAAATAGACAAACATACGCGCGCGCACACACACACACACACACACACACACACACACACACAAAAACAAACAAACAAACATACACACATGTTTACACAAATACTAACGCAAACACTAACAGACACAGACACAAACAAACAAACAAACACACACACACACAAAGCCACCACCCACCGCCCATTTGAAGTGTTGAAGAGCCCATTAGCTCATCCAATTCCCTGCCGGCGACCGTCAGCCAGGTCTGGCCCTCAACACTATGCATGAGGAATAGGCAAACACACGCACACAAACAAACACACAAACAAGCACACACACACACACACACAAACAAGCACAGACACAGACAGAACTAGCCACAAACAAACACACACACAAACAAAAACAAAGCCACCACCCACCACCTATTTGAAGTGTGGAAGAGCCCATTAGCTCATCTATCTCCTTGCCAGCGACCATCAGCCCGGCCTGGCCCTCCACACTAGGCATGGCAAAGAGGTTGCACTGAAGCGAGGCGGTGGCGGTAGCATTGCTGCCCAGGGGGGTGGGCAGGCGCAACACGAAGCAGCGGTTCAGGAACTCGGGGCTGCGGCTCACAGCGGAGGTCTCTGTGCGAGCCATCGGGAAGGAGGGTAGTGGGTGGGTAGTGTGGTGTTGGGGGGGGGGGGGGGGGGGGGGGGGGCTTGCGGCTCACGATGAAGGTCTTTGTGTGAGCATCTGGTGGGTGGGTAGTGGGGTGTGTTGGGTGTTGGGTGTTGGGTGTTGGGTGTTTGGGTGTTGGGGGGGGGGGGGGGGCTGCGGCGCACAGCAGAGGTCTCTGTGCGAGCATCTGGAAGGAGGGTAGTGGGGGGGGGGGGTATGGATAGTGGTGGGTAGTGGGGGGGTAGTGAATGTTGAGGGAATCAGGGCTGCGGCTCACAGCGGAGGTCTCTGTGAGCCATCTGGTGGGTGGGTAGTGCGTGGGTAGTGGGTGGTGGTGTGTGTGTGTGTGTGTGAGTGTGTGTGTGCGTGTGTGTGTGTGTGTGGGGGGGGGGGGGGGGGGGGGGGGGGGTAGTGGATTGTGATGGTTAGTGGGTGGTTATTGGATGGGTAGTGAATGTTGGGGGGGGGGGGCACAGCAGAGGTCTCTGTGTGAGCCATCTGGGGGATGTGAAGAGGATATTGTTATATGCATATGTATGTATGCATGTATGTGAGTACATCGTACCAGATCAGATCGGTGGTTCTCATCTCCAAAGCCCTCCACACTAGCAATGTTATTATATACATATATACATAGCTGTTTATCATATATATATACATATTATATACATATACATATTATACACATATATGCATATTATATACATATATACATAGCTGTTTATCAGTTACATCCATGATTCATCAGTTAAACCCCAAACCCTAAAACCTAAACCCTAAATACATGAAACATCAGCTATCTGTGACAACATCTTACCAGATCAAGATGGTGGCTCTTATCTCCAAGTTCCAGCACACCAGCGATGCTATTATACAAATAGCTATTTATCAGTCACATACATGATTCGTCAGTTAAACCCTAAACTCTAAACCGTAAAAACCTTTAAAAAATTGAAACATCAGTTAAGCGTGACTACATTGGACCAGGTCAGGACGACGGTTCTCATCTCTTAGGACCAGCACACCAGCGATGCTATTATACACAAAGCTGTCTATCAGTTACATCCATGATTCATCAGTTAAACCCTAAACCCTAAACCGTAAACCCTAAATACATGAAACATCAGTTAGCCGTGACAACGCCTTACCAGATCAGGGCGGTGGTTCTCATCCCCAAGGCCCAGCACACCAGCGGGAGGCTGACCTGGCACCAGCACCTGAATGTTGATGTGGTACCTCCTGGGTTCCTGGAAGCCACAAGGAAGTTGCAAAATTCAGGATTTACGTACAGGGTGATTTACGTACAGGGTGATTTACGCACAGGGTTTATCTGGGTGTGACGACAACGAGGTTCACCAGAGTATGGCATACAGTTGGTCTAATCCCCAAAGAGTGGCAGGAAAACGAACAATGGCGACTTATTTAGCAGGGGGCCTATCCCATGCGTCAACGGCGTGCAGAAAAACGAACAATGGTGACTTTTTCAGCTGGGGGGCTATCTCTCATGCGTCAACGGCGTGCAGAAAAATGAACAATGGCTACTTATACAGCTGGAGACCTTTGTCATGCGTCAACAGCTTGCAGAAATTGTATGTATTATATATTTATTTTTTGTATATAAATTGTTATAAAATCATCCTGCAGCGCATATAGAGGATCGACGTGTTTCAAATTGAGGTGCTGAAATATTTGGGTGTAGCACGCTGGCTGGCTTGGGGAGCTGTCTAGAAGCTACTGAGAAAAAGCCAAAAGGAAAGATCTTGTCGGGGCTCTGCGGCTAATTGAGCTACTCGGCGCGACCCAGTGGAATGTGCTGCCCAGGGTACTTCCATTGACCAAATTGGGCAGCGCTTTAGCGCACTTGAAAAACAAAAAACTGCGCTTTCTAGTGCAAAAAGCGCAAACATTGCTTGCTGCGTCCACAGGGGGTTGCAAAAAAGCGTGCAAAACGCGCAGTGGGGCTCAAAAAGGCAGCGCGCCAGCACGCAAAAGCGCGCGCTTGAAAGTACCCTGCGGCTAATTGAGCTACTCGGCGCGACCCAGTGGAATGCGCTGCCCAGGGTACTTCCATTGACCAAATTGGGCAGCGCTTTAGCGCACTTGAAAAACAAAAAACTGCGCTTTCTAGTGCAAAAAGCGCAAAAATTGCTTGCTGCGCCCACAGGGGGTTGCAAAAAAGCGTGCAAAACGCGCAGAGGGGCTCAAAAAGGCAGCACGTCAGCACGCAAAAGCGCGCGCTTGAAAGTACCCTGCGGCTAATTGAGCTACTCTGCGCGACCCAGTGGAATGCGCTGCCCAGGGTACTTCCATTGACCAAATTGGGCAGCGCTTTAGCGCACTTGAAAAGCAAAAAACTGCGCTCTCTAGTGCAAAAAGCGCAAAAATTGCTTGCTGCGCCCACAGGGGGGTGCAAAAAAGCGTGCGAACGCGCAGAGGGGCTCAAAAGGCTACGCGCCAGGGCGCAAAAGCGCGCGCTTGGAAGTACCCTGGTGCTGCCCCCTGAATCCCCAGGGGCTGATAATGATAACCCCTGGTGGGGCGTGGTGTTAAGGGAGCCTGTCGTACGCGGGTGGGGAGCGGTCTCCTACCTCAACTGGACAAGCTACCATCGCGGTTGACGACGACCTGCAACGCCCAAGAGCGACCGAAGGGGGAGTCGAACCCCCGACTCTTCATCCTCAAACGATCTGGTCTACCACTAGACCATTGAATATCGCTGAAAGAAGCTCCCGGGGCTGATATAGAGGTACTTTTCCGCTACGAGCAGCAGCTTCTATGCAGCTCCCCTGACTTTCTATTCAGCTAAACCTAACGCGACCTAGTGCACCTTGAAGCTGGCATGATCAGCTGTCCAGAAGTGCTGAAATATTTGGGTGTAGCACACTGGCTGGCTTGGGGAGCTGTCTAGAAGCTGCTGAGAAAAGCGAAAGAGAAAGATCATGCCGGGCTCCGCGCTTCGCACTCCGCCCTATACCTCTACCAGATTTAGGGTTCAGAGTTTAGGGTTTAGGTTTTAGGGTTTTCTACGCCACAGCCTTGAAATCAGGCTTGCGTCACAACTTCTGCTACACAAGTGGACCTACAGAAAGCTGAAAAAAAACTGTGAACATGGAAAGGACGTGTGCTATAGCTTTCTTTAAGGCGCTACGTGTAGCTGTACACACACACACACACATATAAACACACACACATACACGCATACATAGAAACACACACCTGAAGCCACCAGTCGTCCCCACAGGGTTCATGCGTATGCTATATATAAATATCATATATGTACAGGATTTATAATCATGAGCCTGCATGAGCGGTCAATTAATCAATTAATCATGAGGTTGAGGGTCCGAAGACCTTTTTCTAGGCATCACTATCTAATCGTCTACACGTAAAGTTATCTGATTGTTTGGCACTGCTCCTTCACAAATTCTGGTAGCACCCCAGAGCTAGCTACGTTCCACGCCGCAGCTTTTCTCAGACTCGGCTACTTTTCACGGGTTCTCAGCTACAATATGGGATCAAGACGGCCGAATTGAAAAAGTAAAGAACAGCGATAGTTTGTGTTCGCCTCCTCCGCCTGCCTACCGATTTGAAGGCGAAACTAAATTTGGTGAAATCCACCCCAGAGGCTGCTAGGAGCGCCATGGTGCCACGCAAAGACTGGGATACTGGGTTGTTAAGTACGACATTGTATATATATATTGTATAGATATATATTGTTTAGATCTATCGTATGACATATCAACAATACCATATCCTATATCGTGCAATTACCATATTAATAAATCGGGTTTGCAAATGTTCGTCCTGGGTGTGTAATGCGGGTAATACGCGTGTATTACGGGTAGTGCACTGGGCATCGATTAACATTTTGGGCGCGTTGAGTCACTAACACCCCCTCGCTTGGGGTAGGCATGGTGTGTTGAGGTGGGCATGGTGCACAATGTTTCTTTTTTTGGCTACGTGTAGCAGCTTCTAGACGGCCCCCTTTCCCTTTCCTTGAGCCAAACCTGAAGCTAGCTAGTGCGACTTAAAGCTGGCACGACGGGCATTCAAATGCAGCAGAAAGCTTGGGGCTAGACCCAGTGCCTGGCTGATGGAGCTGACTGGAAGCTGCCATGAGTAGCCAAAAAGACAGACAGTTATGGTGCATGGTGGCCTGCATGCTGCATGGAGGTGCGTACAGTGCATGGATGGGGGGCTGCTGTACAGAGGGGTAGTCTACTGCATGGATGGGGGCCTGCAGGAATGAGGGGTATGAACAGCATGTACAGAGCTTCCGCTCCACATAGCTACACCAAGCTACACTCTGTTTGGGAAGCAGTGCATCATGCGTCCCATCCAATACTGCGTCCCCTCCAATACGCTGGTGTCGCATTGCTCAGTGTCCTACCTGGACTTTGACGCCAAGGATCGTCACACGAAGCGTTCGACCTGCACCCGGCATGTTGGCTTTCTACGCTAGCTACTTGCTCGACAGTGCTTACGGACGTCCGTTAGTTTGACATGTCTTCCTCCGAGGCTCGAGAATTCAAGCAGAGCGCAAATTCGAAGAAATAAGTAGCCGAGGCAAAGTGCAAAAACGGGCCGCGGCCAAAACGGGAGAAAAGTTTGTGAGCAGGTTTAAACTTAAGACGATACTGGGAATCGGTTTAGGAATCGGTTCGGCGCGCAAGAGACAGTGTTATTTGTAGCCTCGCCCGGTTGGACCTGAGTTAGAAAGTTCACCGTACAGTAGTAGCGGTAGGTAAAATAAGCTTCGTCAATCGGCACTACACTACGTGGCGGGGAGAAGTCGACAGAGAAGCCTAGCGAGAAGCCGAGAGTAGCTGTTGAAGGTCGGGTGCCGGAAAGGGGTTTCTTGGTTCTTGGCTACTTCCAGGCACATGCATTGTCTATACCGTATACAAATTTTCGCCGCAGGGAGTGGGATACCGTACACAAACCAGCGCCCACTGAGGACTCGGAAAGGAAATCGGAGAAAAAACTGGACAACGAAATAAATGAACCAATGAGGGAATGCATTTTATTGGGCAGGGCAAGCATCGTGGGCACCGGGGTTGTTTAAGGAGCCTTCAACATCTACGTTTTGAGTCGGGTAAACAGAGTCGAAACGTTTACTCAGGTTTCCCGCCGGTAAAATGATTGTTTGGGTTTCAGTTCATCCAGAGGTTTTCAAATCAGCTACCGGCAGAAGCTTCTAGGAAGCTCGTCGAGCCAGTTCTTGAGCTAAGCCTACATATTTCAGCAGTTATATACCGGTACAGCTGATGGATGATTGGATTGGATCGATTATCTTCTGATTAGGATGCATTAATTTTGATTGGTTATTGTTTGTCCTGGGTTGCCGGGTATTACCCGTAATACCCAAAAATTGATTAGGGAGAAGTGGAATAAAAGGGTCACATGTTTCTCAAATTGGATGGGGATTTTTACAGTTTCAACTTCAAGATTAGTAGAACACATACTTATTGCGCAATAAGCCGTATGTTACTGCCGAAGATGGCAAACAGCCTTAAGGGCTGGAGCCATGTAACCAAGTTCTAAGTTCCTGTACAGCTGATTGTGGATTGGTTTTTTATTTTCCTGGTGACATATTTTTTACTCCCGAAGACGGCGAGCAGCCAAATTGCTGGGTGAAGCTATGTAACAAACTTCAAGTTCAAGTGAATTGAATTTTGAACTCCAAGTTCCTATATAGCTGATCGTGAATTCCCCAAGGTGCACTAGATCTCGCATTTGATCTGGATCAATAGCCAGTCAGGGAAGCTGCCTAGAAGCTGCTGCTCATTGCCGAAAAGAAAAGCAATGAACCGGTCTTTGAACTGTCTAATCCGCTGAGTAAACTCCCTGGCTGCCCGCGGGACTTATAACTGGAAGACTGTGAGCGGCCCTTAGGTGCCTGAAAATCCATTACATTACATTACATTACATGTTAAAGTCTACTTGACACCGCGAGGGTGTATGAGACTCTGTGCTTTAAACAAAAAGAAAAAGCACCCACAAAGCAAAAAACCCCATTACATCAGGGGTGTGTCGAGGACAAACAAACCAAACTCCCAACCACCGTTTTGGTGGCGTAGGTATTAAACCCCTTAGAGCCGGACCCAGATCTCAACCACTTACAGTGGCGGAGGTAAGAAGCTAACAAATGAGAAGTCACAAGAAGAAGAAAAAAAGGGATGATAAATTACGGTGCCACTAAGCAGTCCAGGGCTTCCTGTCTTGCTCTTCTACAAGTAGAAAGATAGTCGGCTAGGTTGCTCCAAAAAGACTTAGTGCCATTTCCATTCATAAAGGTTCTGAATGTGGAATCGCAGAATTCCACATTCCATACGGTTAAGTTGGTATCCTCATGGACATGCCTATAAATATCTGTAAACAGCTTCTGGTAGCGGAGGCGAATATCATTATAAAAAGGGCACTCAAACATATGCATTTCATCCTCAGGTTTTTGGAACCCACACATTTGACAGTGTCTCATTGAGCGAGGGATGTGTGCTCTATCCACCACCCTCATTCTTTCTGTGTTCAGCCAATGGGAACCCATTCTAAACTGTGCTATAGAACGAATCTGATCCTGCTTATGTAAGGCGGATGTAAAGGGAATCAAGCCATTCTCATCATTGCTGTTGGCTGCGAACCATTTTTGGTATCGGAGGCGTTTAAAGCCAACCCTTCTCTCATCAGGGATGTCTCTAACTGCATTGGTGTCACTTGGGTACTTAAACCTCCATGACTCAAAAACTTCAGACATAATACCTTCGACATCAACAGCCTCCAAAATGTTGATGTTTTTATTGGATCCTAGCTTGTGGAGAGCACAACGCAAGTCATGAACCCAGCCAGTGTTGGAGTCAAAAGATTCCTCAAGACCATGTAACAATCCAAACCAACCTAGCATGTTCCGAGCAAATAACGAGCGGTACTTGTTTATGGTACCTGCCAACGGTCAGTGGTATGGGGTTGAGAACTACCGATTAAAAACGTGTACAGCTGTACTGCCGGGTGTGATTAAACTATTTAAGTGACCGTGATTGCCGAAAACTCATGTAACAATCCAATCAGATATTACTGCATGACTTCCAACAAAAAACAAAAATGCGTTGAAGGCACGGAAACAGCACTCACTGTGCACCAGGGTTGTTCAACGTTTTCCGATTCACGCCTCAAACACAGGTTTTGGGGTCCGCTGCTGTGCACCAGGGTTGTTCAACGTTTTACAATTCACGCCTCAAACACAGGTTTTGGGGTCCACTGCTGTGCACCAGGGTTGTTCAACGTTTTACGATTCACCCCTCAAACACAGGTTTTGGGGTCCACTGCTGTGCACCAGGGTTGTTCAACGTTTTACGATTCACGCCTCAAACACAGTATTGGGGTCCACTACTGTGCACCAGGGTTGTTCAACGTTTTACGATTCACGCCTCAAACACAGGTTTTGGGGTCCACTGCTGTGCAAACATAGATTTGATATGGCGCAATCGCAGATTTGGGGTCTACTACGTTGCCAACTTAGACCTGGGCAAGTCTTTAAACTGTATATCTTATAGCATGCTCCCTGGTTTCTGTGGGTGTCGCTCGGAGAGACTTGGAATTGGACGGTGAGCAGCTCAGAGTTGGCCGGAAAAACATGTAAATATCCAATCCAAACGTGGATTTGGCTCATGAAACGTAGATTGTGAACAACTCTACTGTACACACTCAAAACAAATAGTGCCCTGTAGTGCGAGGTAATATTGTTTTACTACTGGAGACTGCGAGCAGCCAAATTGCTGGCTGAAGCTATGTAAGTGCCCGTAGTGGTTAAGCAGGGTATTTCAATGGCCTCGACAACACAGATGTCCTAGATGGGTTGGAATCCTGGCATGTAGCCATACTCCCAGTTTTCTGTGGGTATCGCACGGGGGCGGGACGATTTTTATTCCCTGCCAATGCTGGGGCCAAGCCAACTGGGGTCGTCTTGAGGGTAAGGGGAACCAACCCGACCCTGAGGCTAAGATTAGGTCCAAGCCCACCAAGACCACCTCGTTCTTTTTCCCCTCTCTCGACCCTCCCTCTGCATGGGCACCACATAGGTGTTTGTAACCATCACTGTAAGGGCACCATAGAGGTGTTGGTAACCATCACTTAAAGGGCATTGCAACCATCACTGTAAGGGCATCACCAGATGTCAGAGGCATTTATAACCATCACTGTCTCTTTTGTGGGCTACGCATGGCAGCTTCCAGACAGCTCCATTAGCCAGCCGTTGGGACAAGCCTACAGCGTCCAGCTGCATTGGAAGGCCCGTCATGTCAGCTTTCATGTACACTATCTAGCTTCAGGTTTGGCCAATGGACAGGAAAAGGGAGCTGCTTAGACGCTGCAACGCGCAGCCCCAATAAGAAACATTTCTTCTTCTTCTTCTTCTTTTTCTTCCCCTTCTTCTTCTTCTTCTTCTTCTTCTTCACCATCTCAACAACTGTGCGGATTTGGAAAACAGTGTGGGCCCAATTTCTCCAACAAGCGAGCCAAGCCCCCTCAACCCCCCCGCCTACCCACCACCATTCTCGTCATCCTGAGATCCTCACCTTCCTCACGAGCCTCTCAGAGCACATGGACGCAAGAGTAAAAACTGTGCAAGCTAATAGGAGTGGTGAAGAACTATCTGTGGAATTGGGGTACTGAGACCCGGGATGCCCATCACTCCAGGTAGAGGGGGGGGGCCTGGCAGACCTCCAAGGGGGAGGGCAGGGGGGCCTGGGAGGGGTTGATCGAAGCCTGGGCCACCAGAGCCAGGGGTAATCCATTCTCCTCCATGAGCCCGGTTGTAATCTAAGTCGGTCACGTAGCTAGCCTTCACCGTTAACTCGTCCAGCGTTCGCCCGTCCATGGACTCCTTCAGCTTTTGTCCCTCCTCAACGGAGCTGAACCTGCAAGGAGAGGGGGAAGGGAAAGGGAAAGGTTGCAATCTAGGTCCGTCACGTAGCTAGCCTTCACCGTTAACTCGTCCAGCTTTCGCCCGTCTATGGACTCCTTCAGCTTTTGTCCCTCCTAAAAAAGCTGAACCTGAAAGAAGAGGGGGACAGGGAAAGGTTGCAATCTAGGCCTGTCACGTAGCTAGCCTTCACTGTTGCCTCGTCCAGCGTTCGCCTGTCCATGGACTCCTTCAGCTTTTGTCCCTCCTCAACTGAGCTGAACCTGCAAGGGGAGGGGGGAAGGGAAAGGGAAAGGGATAGGGAAAGGTTGCAATCTAGGTCTGTCACGTAGCTAGCCTTCACCGTAGTCTTATCCAGCGTTCGCCTGTCCATGATCTCCTTCAGCTTTTGTCACTCCTCAACGGAGCTGAACCTCAAAGCAGAGGGGGAAAGCCGGAAAGTGAATGGATGGTAGGTTAATAGATGG
This sequence comes from Chlamydomonas sp. ICE-L, assembly GCA_013435795.1. NCBI lineage: Eukaryota > Viridiplantae > Chlorophyta > Chlorophyceae > Chlamydomonadales > Chlamydomonadaceae > Chlamydomonas > Chlamydomonas sp. ICE-L. Next base: position 1,154,795 of record JACBWV010000099.1, read on the forward strand.
TTGCAGCCGGAGGTCACAAAAAAGTGTGCTGGGATGGCCGCGGGATGGTGTCTAAAAAGTTGGAGCCAGGGCGCGGGTGGGGGGTGGGGGGTGGGGGGGCAATGTCAACCTCGGCAGAAAAAATCGAAACATGGCTCATTAAATCAGGAATATTATACTGCATTTACACCCATGGCTAAAAATATTTGTGGCACAAACATAAAAAGTGTTCTACTTATCTCAAGCCCAGCTTGGGCCTAAACAGTCAAGTTGGGTGGCTCAACGTAGTGCTGACAAGTTCTATGCAGCCTCGCATGCGACGCTAAAAAATGGCGAAGAGTGATCGCGACGGAGCAACAGGTGGCAACAGAAGCAAGTTAGTTACGAGACCGTTGGCTGACGTGTCAGACTTCATCACGGTCAGTCGGACGGACAAATGGGAAACCCTGGGGGGTCCCGCCCCCTTGAAGAGGGGGCTCCGCCAAAAATCAATTAAGATCATGATGAGATAGTTCACTGGGCATATTGCAGACCTCTAGAGACTGCAACTTAGGATGGCAATTCGGCTATTTATCTAGCCTTATGAGAGTTGTTGTGAACAGGAGAAGCACCCATCGAGCAGCACCCCTCGTCCAGCCTCATCCCACGTGGTCACGCCCCCCCTATATATAGCGACAAGCATATAATATTATGTTGACCAATGGCGAGCAAAATATCATAAAATATCATACAAATTGCATCATATGATGTTGTGTATAAATGGTAACTTTGGCTGAGCCATACTGCCGGCATCATATGATATCATAATTTGATTTGAGCAAAAAAATGTTAGCTAATTGTTTTGGAGAACCACACACCACTAGGTTGGATAACCAACCACACACACCACTGGTTTGGATAACCAACCACACCACCACTTTTGACAAACCTGATGTAAATGCGACAAGGCTCGTCATCATGCAAAGTCACTGGGGGAGGGGGAATGGCCATGCCGGTGATGCTCCCTGCCTTTGAAGCTTCTAGAAACACATCCTCGTACAACTGCAAATGTAGGTACGAGTACGGAGGGGGGGTCAGGGAGGGAGAAGGGTGGGGGGATTGAGGGAGGGGGGATGGAGGGTGAGGGGTGGAGGGAGAGGGGTGGAGGGAGGGGGGATGGCTATGCCGTGAGGCTCCCTGCCCTTGGAAGCTTCTAGAAGCACATCCTCGTACAACTGCAAATGTAGGTACAAGTACGGAGGGGGGGGTGAGGGAGGGTGAAGGGCGGGGGGATTGAGAGAGGGGGGATGGAGGGTGAGGGGTGGAGGGAGGGGGAATGGCTATGCCGGTGATGCTCCCTGCCTTGGAAGCTTCTAGAAGCACATCCTCTTACAACTGCAAATGCAGGTACCAGTACGGAGTGGGGGGTCAGGGGGGGGGGAGGGAGGGTGATGGGTGGGGGGGAAAGGAGGGAGGGGAGGAGGGAGAGGGGTTGGAGGGAGGGGGAATGGCTATGCCGGTGATGCTCCCTGCCTTGAAGCTGCTAGAAAGCACATCCGTCGTACAACTGCAAAATGTAGGTACGAGTACGGAGGTGGGTGAGGGGAAGGTGAAGAGGGGTGGGGGGATGGAGGGTGAGGGGTGGAGGGAGGGGGAATGGCTATGCCGGTGATGCTCCCTGCCTGGGAAGTCCTAGAAGCACACCTCTACCACTGCAAACGATGTACCATTCCGTCGTGGGGGTCGAGGGGTGGGCGGAGTTGTATTTTCTGGTTTTCCTCGTGGAGAGGGGCATTCAGGGTGAGGGGGGGAGGGCGTGGGAATGGCTATGATTCCGTTTATGCTTCCCCTGCCTTGAAGCTTCTAGAAGCACATCCTTGCGCAACTGCACGTGCAGGTAACCATACAGAAGGGGGGGGGGGGGGGGGGTGGAATAGGGATTGGTGTGGGTGAGGGGGGTACGAGTACGTATTTTTGTCGTTTGCTTGTTTGTGTTCATTCTTTCTTTTGCGGGTTCCTCTTCCTTTGCTTGGGTGCTTTCTTCTTCTTTTTCAGGTTTGCGCTTCTAAATTTCCTTTTTTCCTTCTTTCTTTCTGCTTTCTTTCTTATCTTTTTTTTTGTTTCCTTTTCTTTTTATTTTTTGACGTGCCGGCTTGCGGTGTTTTTTTTGTGGCAGCTATGCTCACTCATGTCACAATCAGTTTACCTGCTATCTCCTCTCCCACTACCCCCCCTCACCACTTACATCCAATCCTGGCGTGTCACTCCCACCTCGTCCCTGCTTCTCCCAGCTCCCCCCTCCGACATTTGTGCCGTTTTCCCAACAGAAACAAACCCCCCGCGTTTGTTGTCGCCGCCGCTGATCTGCGCGGCAAACATCTGCGCCATGCCCAGCTTCGTCTGTGATGTGTACTTCGACAGCTCCTCTGCGTAGCCCTGAGGTGGTGGAGTGATGGGGAGGTGATGGTGGAGGTGGGTTTGTAGTGATGGGGGGTGCTGTGGTGGCGGTGGGTTGTGGAGTGCGGGTGGGTTGTGGCGTGCTGGTGCGGTTGCTGGTGGCGGTGGGTGTTGGCGTGCTGGGCCGTGCTGGTGGGTGGGGGATGTGGCGTTCTTTGGGGCGGTCTGGTGGCGGTGGGGTTGGGCTTGCTGGTGGGGTGTGGCGTGCTTGTCGGTTCGTGTGGCTGCTGGGGCGTGGCGGGCTGGTGGGGTTGTGGCGTGCTGGGGCGTTAGCTGGTGGCGGTTGTTGGGTGCCGGTGTGTGTGTTGATTGATGGGGAGGTGCTGGTGGAGAGGTGGGTTTTGCGGCTTGTGAGGGTGTGAGTGCTGGGCGGTGCTGGTGTCGGTAGGGTGTGGCTTGCTGGGGCTGTTCTGGTGGCGGGTGGGGTGGTGAGCGTGACTGGTCGGGGTGCTGGTGAGGTGGGTGGCTGGAGTGTGGGCGGGTTGTGGGTGATGGCGGGGTGTGGAGTGATGGCGGGGTGGCGTGCTTTCGGGGATGTTGAGCTGCTGGCGGGAGTGGATTGAATGCCGGGGTGTGAGTGATGGCGGGATGGGAGATGGCGGGTTTGTGGCTGTGGTGGGTTGGAGTGCATGCGGGTTGTGGCGTGTGGCTGGGTGTGGCGTGCTGGTGGCGGTGTGGCAGTGCTGCGTTGCTGGCGTGCTGGAGGAACGGGCTGTTTGGCGTGCTGCAGGGTGTGTGCGGGGTTGCTGGCGGGTGTGGAGTGCTGCTGGGGTGGTGGAGTGAAGGCGGGGTTGGAGGTGATGGCGGGGTGGTGGAGTGCTGGTGGGGTGTGAGTGATGGCGGGGTGTGGAGTGCTGTTGGGTTTGTCGTGATTGTGGGGGTGTGGCGTGATGGCGGGTGTGGGTGGATGGCGGTGTGGAGTGCTGGTGGGGTGGTGGAGTGATGGCGGTGGTGTGGCTTGCTGGCTTGGTGTGGATTGATTGTGGGGTTTGGGTGATGGGCGGGGTGTGGATGTGGGGGGTGTGTTTCGTGATGGTGGGGTGGGAGTTGATGTTGGGTTGTGAGGATGTGGGTGATGGAGTGATGGTGGTGTGTGGATTGATGGGTGGATGAGGGCGTTCGGTGTGTGTGGCGTGCTGGATTGGGTTGTGGCTATGCTGGGGGGTTTGGCTTGCTTGTGGGGCGTGTGGTGTGCTGGCGGGTGTGCTCCGTGCCTGTGTGGGGTGTGGCGTGCCTGGGGGGTGTGGGCGTGTGGCGGGGGTGTGGCGTTCTGGTGGGAGTTGGCGCTGTTGTAGGGGTGTGGTGCTGGTGGGTGTGGCGGGCTGGTGGGTGTGGCGTGAGGGTGGGGTGTGGAGTGGATGGCGGGGTGTGGCGTGCTGGCGGGGTTGGCGTGCTGGTGGGGTGTGGAGATGTGGCGGGGTGTGGCTGATGGCGGGTTGTGGAGTGATTAGGCGGGGTGGGCGTTGCTGTGTTGGATGTGAGAGTGATGGCGGGGTGTGGAGTGATGGTGGGGTGTGGAGTGATGGCGGGGTGTGGGAGCTGCTGGTGGCGGGGTGGTAGGCGTGATGGTGTGTGTGATGATGGCATGGGGTGTGGAGTGATGGCGGGGCTGGAGTGATGCGGGTGTGGAGGTGTGGATGGGGGTGTTGATGATGGGCGGGTGTGAGTGATGCCGGGGTGTGGATTGATGGTGGCGGTGTGGAGTGGATGGTGGGGTGTGGCTTGAATGGCGGGGTGTGGTGCTGGTGGGGTGCTGGAATTACTGGCGGTTGTGGTGGATTGAATGTGCTGGTGGGGGGTGTGGAGTGATGGGGATGTTGGAGTGCTGGCTTGGTGTGGAGTGATGGTGGGGGTGTGGATTGCATTGGCGGGGTGTTGGATTATGGCGGGGTGTAGGAGTGCATGGTTGGGGTAGGGATTGATGGCGGGGGTGTGGATGGATGGCGGGGTGGTTTGAGTGATGGTTGGGTGTTGAGTGATGGGGGTGTGGAGTGATGGCTGGGTGTATGAGTTTATGGTGGGGTGTGGGAGTGAGGTGGGGTGTGGATGATGGGACGGGGTGTGGAGTGATGGTGGGGGGGTGGAGGCGTGCGGTTTTTGGAGTGATGGCGGGGTGTGGAGTGATGGCGGGGTGTGGAGTGATGTTGTGGGGGGGGGGGGGGGGGGGGTGGGGAGGGGTGGTGGTGGGGATTATGTTTTTGTGTGGAGTGGGATTGGCGGGTTGGTGGCGTTCACTTGTGGGGTGTGGCTATGTGGCGGGGTTTGGCGTGCTGGGGGTTGTGTCTTGCTTGCGGGGTGTGGCAGTGCCATGTGGGGTGTGGCTTGTTGGTTGTGTGTGGTCTTTTCTGTCGGTTTTTTGCGTGGCATTTCCTGGAGGCTTCTTGGCGTTCGTTTATGGTTTTTGCGTGCTAGGTGTATTGTTTGTAGTGTCTGGGCTGGTTAGTTTTTCCTTGCTGGGGGTTGTTCTGGCTTTCTGTCGTTGCTTGTTATGCTTGCCTGGTGGGCGTGTGGGCGCTTGCTGGTGGTCGTATTTGGGTGGGGCCTGTTCTTTCTGGTTGGTTCCGTGGCAGCTTGTTTGGTGGTCCATAAGTTCTGCTCTGATGAGGCTGTCTTTTGGCGAATGTAGACTTGATAGAGTATTTTTGCTTTCTGCAACAAGAAGGATATTGTGGGGAGACAGAAATCAAAAGATGCTGGCTGCTTTGGTTTTCTCGGTGGCATAACGAAAACAAGGACGTATGATGGTTTGTAGTGGTGCTTTTTTGACGAAAGAAAAGTGTAAAAGGAAGCGGAGAGAAAGGGAGGAGGTGAAAGTAGAGATTGTCAGGTTTCTTGGAAAAAATAAGTGAGATTTCTCTTTAATGGGGGGGTTTCGGGTGTGGCGAAGATGCTCGGCGTGGTGTGGCGTGCATGGTTGGGGTGTGGCGTGTGATGTGGGTGGGTGGAGTGCTGGCGTGGTGTTGAGTGCTGGTGGGTGGGAGTGATGGCTGGGTTTGTAGTGGGGCCGGGGTGTGGAGTGAATGTGGGGTAAGGGAAGGTGAGGCGGGGTGTGAGTGATGGCGGGGTGTGGATTGATGGTGGGGTGTGGAGTGATGGCTTGGTGTGGAGTGATGTGGGGGTGTGGGTGATTGCGTGGTGGATGGCGGGGATGTGGAGTGATGGTGGCGGTGTGTCTCTGGTCTGTGAGTGATTACTAGATGTACTAGCCTTGTGATTGCTACTTGGTGCAACCGCATCTGTGATTGGTAATTGGTGTACTTCGTCAGTGATTGATACTTGGTGTATGGACACTCTTGTCTGTAATTGAATACTGGTTGTACTTGGCTCGTGATCGGTAGGTGTACTGCTCTTGTACTTCGTCAGTGAGTGATACGTGGTGTCACCCGAGAACTGCCGTCGCATTGGTAGTTAGTTGGTCTGTACTTCTCCTGTGATTGATACTTTGTGTACTTCGCCTGTGATTGGTAGTTGGTGTACTTCGTCAGTGATTGGTAGTTGGTGTACTTCGTCTGTGATTGATACTTGGTGTACTTCGTCTGTGATTGATACTTGGTGTACTTTGCCTGTGATTGATAGTTGGTGTACTTCGTCAGTGATTGATACTTGGTGTACTTCGTCAGTGATTGTTAGTTGGTGTACTTTGTCAGTGATTGTTAGTTGGTGTACTTCGTCTGTAATTGATACTCGGTGTACTTCGTCTGTGATTGATACTTGGTGTACTTCGCCTGAGATTGGTAGTTGGTGTACTTCGTCAGTGATTGATACTTGGTGTACTTTGTCTGTGATTAGTTGTTGGATAGCTCCTCCGCGTAGCCTAGGGGGAGGTGGGGTGATGATAGGGTGTGAGACAAATGTGGTACTGGTTTGCGTCGGGGGGGACCTCCTCAGGTGAAGATCCCCTCGCAAAAGAATGAGGATGCGTGGGGAAGGGCACATTCGATACTGCTGATGATACTGCTGCTGCTGCTGCTGCTGGTGATAATGATCGTGGTCCGCCCAGCATTCATTTGGCGCTCCAGCAGCTCCATCTTATCCAGTGCCATGGCATGGTCCACATGCTCCACAACACCCTAGACCCTAACTCCCTTAGATTTGAGCAACTTCAGCACTGCAAGCAGATGAGCCCTAGACCCTAGACCTTAAGCTCTCTAGATTTGAGCTGATCTGGCACTGCAAGCAGATGAGCCCTAGGCCCTAGACCCCAAGCCCTCTAGATTTGAGCTGATCTGGCACTGCAAGCAGATGAGCCCTAGGCCCTAGACCCCAAGCCCTCTAGATTTGAGCTGATCTGGCACTGCAAGCAGATGAGCCCTAGGCCCTAGACCCCAAGCCCTCTAGATTTGAGCTGATCTGGCACTGCAAGCAGATGCTATAGGATTTGAACTAGGGCGACACTGTAAGCAGATTACTATATATTTGAGCTAGGGCGATACTGAAAGCAGACAGACAACGTACCTTGGGCCGCCCGACATTCATTTGACGCCCCAGCAGCTCCATCTTGTCTAGTGCCATGGCGTGGTCTGCAAGCTCCACAGTGCGCACTTCGATGAAGGCAAAGCGGCCAGCTGCAGTGGGGTAGGAAAGTGTGTGTTTATGTTGGGGGTGCTGGGGCTGCTGGGGCTGCTGGGGGGTTCCTTATGTATTGAGATGTGTACCATGGGGTGGTCAGCACGCTCCACAGTGCGCACTTCGATAAAGGCAAAGCGGCCAGCTGCAGTGGGGTAAGAAAGTGTGTGTTCATGTTGGGGATGATGGGGCTATGCTTTTGCCTTGTGTGTGTGTGTGTGTGTGTGTGTGTGAGAGAGAGTAGCACAAGGCACCAGAATGAAAACAGACGCACAGTGACAGGAAGGGAAAAAAACAATGAACTACCATGATGTCTCGCTCTGTACGTTGTTGTGCACGTGTTGGTTAGGGCGTTGTGTGGAGAGAGAGAGAGAGAGAGAGAGAGAGAGAGAGAGAGAGAGACCCTGGACCCCACCCCCCCCCCCCCCTCTCTGGGCAAAATATGGGGTGGATCCCTACCCCAAGAGCATAAATGGACTGGTATTTAGTAGAGGAACACTTGGAGGAACACCCTAGTTCCATTCCCATGTCATTCTGAGGGCTAGAAAAAAGTGCCTGAAAAGCGGCTGAAAGGTACCTAATATTTTGAAAATGTCAGATGTCCCCCCCCCCCCCCCCCCCCCCCCCCCCCCCCCCCCCCCGCGGCCCCAAACTCTGGAGGACCATTACTTTTTTCTATTGGGCCAAATTAAGAAATACAGCCGGATGCTTCATCCTCTCAAAGATATCTACACAGTTGGATGATGGGGTCATTTTGGTTTGAAGTTGCCCCCCCACCCCCCACCCCTACTTCAAACCTACATAAAATTTGAGATAAAAACACTGCCCATCTCAAAGCTTGTGCGTGCAACACCTGTCAGCTGTGAGCTCCCATATAATTATCGAGTTAGATTGAAGAATAACTAATTGTAATCAATCAATGCTCTGTCTATGGACATCATACACAATTAAATCATAAAGAATGATTATCACAAACAATTAAAATAATAATGATCCTCGTATCGTTGTGTACTTTCCTCTAGCTTGTTCTTTTTTCTTTTTTCTTGTTCTTTTTTCTTTTTTCTTTCCTCTAGATTGTTGTGCCCGCAATTGCACTCATTCATTTCTGTGGGAGCTCACTAAAAGTCTGGACCGGCATATCACATGATGCTGACCAAATGCAAGTATGATATCATATGATATCGTACAAATTGCACCAAGTGCTATTGTATATAAATGGTAACTTTGGCCAAGTCAGACTGCGGCATGATATCATATCATATGATGACATGATATCATATGATATCATACTGCTGTTCCCTAACTATATGTGTCAAGCAAATCTATGGCTGCTCACCAGATGGGTCCATCACATATGTATGTTGCTTAGGGGGACCCTGCTAGCCAATATCCATATGAGTCAAGCAAATCTGTGGCCGCTCACCAGATGGGTCCATCACATACTGCAGTTCCCTAACTATATGAGTCAAGCAAATCTGTGGCCACTCACCAGATGGGTCCATCTTCACCTCCACCACCGGAGCATTGTTCTCTGGGTCTGCGATGAAGTTGGCTAGCACCTTGTTGAACAGCTCAGCAATCATCTCCTTGGTCACCTGGGTTGGGTTTAGGGTTTAGGGTTTAGAGGTCAGCGATGAAGTTGGCTAGCACCTTGTTGAACAGCTCAGCAATCATCTCCTAGGTCACCTGGGGAGGGGTTTAGGGTTAAGTGTTTAGGGTTTAACAGCTCAGCAATCATCTCTTTGGTCACCTGGGGAGGGGTTGGGGGTTGAGGGTTTAACAGCTCAGCAATCATCTCCTTGGTTACCTGGGTTGGTTTGGTTTGATTTGGTTTAATTGGTTTTAGTTTGGTTTGGAAAGACACAGGGCCGGGTGAAGATACAGAGATTTTCTAGGGAAATGAAGCAGTGTCTGAACATAGCACCATGGTGCTGTGTCTTAACAAAGCACCCATGATTCACACTAGCCCCCCCCCCCCACCCCCCCCCCCGTCACCCACCAAACCATACACACACCACTTACCCCCCCCCCCCCCCCCCCCCCCCCCCCCCAAACACCACACACACACCCCAATCCCCCCTCACCCCCCCCCCCCCCCGATCCCCCCCACACACCACCTCTGTCCCTTACCCATCCAAACCCGTATGCTCCCATCCCCCCCCCCCCCCCCCCCCTCCTCTCACTCTGTTCTGCTGCCAACTTACCTGCCCAATGGCTAGGTTACCAGCATACAATTTTCCCTCCTCTTCTTTTCTTCCAGCTGTAGCACCACGTCCACCCTACCCTCCAACCCATATACTCCCCCCCCTCCTGAACCCCCAACCCACACACCACCTCCACACTCCCCTCTCACTCTGCCCACTCACCCTGCCCAATGGCTAGGTTACCAACGTAAACTTCCCTCCTCTTTTTTGTTCCTGCAGCTGTAGCACCACCTCCATCCTACCCTCCAACCCCCCCCCCCCCCCCCCCCCCCCCCCCCCCCCCCCCCCCCCCCCCCTCCTGAACCCCCAACCCACACACCACCTCCACACTCCCCTCTCACTCTGCCCCACTCACCTGCCCAATGGCTAGGTTACCAACGTGAACTTCCCTCCTCTTTTTTGTTACTGCAGCTGTAGCACCACCTCCACTCTACCCCTCCAACCCATATACCCCCCCCCCCCCCCCCCCCCTGAACCCCCAACCCACACACCACCTCCACACTCCCCTCTCACCTGCCCAATGGCTAGGTTACCGACGTAAACTTCCCCCCTCTTTTTTGTTACTGCACCTGTAGCACCACGTCCACCCTACCCTCCAACCCATACCACCCCCCCCCCCCCCCCCCCCCCCCCCCCCCCCCCCCCCCCCCTCCTGAACCCCCAACCCACACACCACCTCCACACTCCCCTCTCACCTGCCCAATGGCTAGGTTACCAACGTAAATTTCCCTCCTCTTTTTTGTTGCTGCGGCTGCAGCAGCAGCAGTGGTCTGGGCAGTTGCCAGTTGAGCTCCCCCCATTGCTACTTGCTGCTGAAGCATGAGCTGTTGGGTGAGGAGCTGGCGTTGCATCTCTTGCTGCTGCTGCATGGCTGCCATAGCCTGTGCACAGGCAAGTGGGTGGGTGGGTGGGTGGGTTAGTAGTTAGGTGGCATGGCAGTGGTGGGTGGGTGGGTAGGTAAGTGGCATAGCAGCCAAAGCCTGAGCACGGGAAAGCGGGTGGGTGGTGGGTGGGTGGGTGGGTGGGTAGGTGGGTGGGATAGTAATGATAATGATAACGCCTGATGGGGCGTAGTGTTAAGGGAGCCCGTCATACGCGGGTGGGGAGCGGTCTCCTACCTCAACTGGACAAGCTACCATCGCGGTTGACGACGACCTGCAACGCCAAGAGCGATCGAAGGGGGAGTTGAACCCCCGACTCTTCATTCTTACAGTGACTTAGTCTACCACTAGACCAATGTATATCAATGAAAGAGGCTGGGTGGGATAGTAGTTAGGTGGCATGGCAGTGGTGGGTGGGTGGGTGGGTAGGTGCTAAAGCAGCAGTGGGCTGGGCAGTTGCCAGTTGAGCTCCCCCCATTGCTACTTGTTGCTGAAGCATGAGCTGTTGGGTGAGGAGCTGGCGTTGCATCTCTTGCTGCTACTGCATGGCTGCCATAGCCTGTGCACAGGCAAGTGGGTGGGTGGGTGGGTGGGTTAGTAGTTAGGTGGAAGGGCAGTGGTGGGTGGGTGGGTGGGCAAGTAGGTGGCATAGCAGCCAAACCTCTGCACAGACAAGTGCGTGTGTGTGTGTGTGTGTGTTTGTGTGTGTGTGTGTGAGCAGGTAGGTGACATGGCAGTGGTGGATGGGTGGGGAGGTGGCATAGCAGCCAAACCTCTGCACAGACAAGTGCGTGTGTGTGTGTGTGTGTGTGTGTGTGAGCAGGTAGGTGACATGGCAGTGGTGGATGGGTGGGGAGGTGGCATGGCAGTGGTGTGTGTGTGAGCAGGTAGGTGGGTTGGCAGTGGTGGGTAGGTGGCACGGTAGTGGTGTGTGTGTGAGTGTGTGAGTAGGTAGGTGGCGTGGCATTGGTGGGTTGGTGGGTAGGTGGCATGGTAGTGGTGTGTGCGTGAGTGTGAGTAGGTAGGTGGCGTGGCAGTGGTGGGTGGGTAGGTGGCACGGTAGTGGTGTGTGCGTGTGTGAGAGTATGTAGGTGGCGTGGCAGTGGTGGGTGGGTGGGGAGGTGGCATGGCAGTTGAAGCCTGTGCACGGGCAAGAGGGTGGGTGAGTAGTTTCCGCCCAACCACCTAACCACAAAATCATGAACCTTGAAACCTCAAGCCTACATGCAATTGGTACCACCCAACCACCCAATCGTAAACCCTGACACCTTGCACCAACCCATCCAGCCAACCAACAACGCCCCTAAACCCCCACTAAGCGAACTGTTCACCTACCCTCCCATCCTTGCAGCCAACCAAATAGCCAATTGACTAACTTGCATTTGGCACCACCCAACCACCCAGTCATGAAAGCTGACGCCTTGCATCTACCCATGCAGCCAACCAATGATACATCCGAAGCACCTACCCAGCCCAATATTCACCCACCCTCTCGCCCTTGAAACCAACCAACTGACTAACCAACCAACACACCTGCATGTGGCTTAAATCCTGGACTGGGGGTCCGGGGGGGAAGACCCCAGGCTCTCCACCCCTGTCCCGGCTTCGACTGCGGCCAGAAAAAGTCATGCATATAAGGACAGGGGAATTCAAAATGTATTCGGTTGCAGTTGCAGTTGTCCAACTAGCACTTTTTTTTTTTTTGCTGATAGTTGTAGCTTCCAACCAGCTTCATTAGCCAGTCACTGGGGCAAGTCCGTTGCTTTCAGCTGCATGTGAATGCCTGTTGTGAAACGTTCAAGGCGCACAAGCTACATTCTGGTTTGGTCAAAGGGTGTGTGAAAGGAGGTGCCAAGAAGCTGCTCTGCGTAGACAAAAAAGGAACAGTGGAGAAGGATGGGGGAAATTGCAGTGTATTTGGTTTGGGATGCATCTGCGTGTGTCAAATTCATAGTAGTTCATATGGCTACAGAAATTCCAGGGGGATCACGAATAAAGGAGACTAACTTTTCTTGACACCGTTGTATTCACATTGTTCAGATTGTCATAGCCAGACCAGTACTTCCAAGGTTGTAGAAACGCCTAGAAACCTGTTTCTAGATGCTTTTGCTCATGAACAGCTTGCCACTTATAATTCTTCACATATCTGCGACAGTTAAAGCAAGAGGAGGCGCGTCACTGAAATACTTACCTCCGATGTCGCTCATGGCTGCGCTCCCTATAGCGATCTCGCCCTCGATCCCTGTCCCTGTCTCTTTCTCTAGGCCGGTCTCGCCCTCGATCGCGGTCCCTATCTCTATCCCTATCCCTGTCCCTATCCCTGTCCCTGTCTCCGTCTCGATCTCTATCGCGACCCATTCCTGACACAGATTCTAATCTCGGGTCTGCTTAGGGATATGTATATAAAGCACGGGTTTATTAGAGGGATGCGGAAATGCGAAACAGAATGTGGAGTAGTGCGACTGGAAGGCAGAAACATGGGCTTAGCACATGGGGGGGAAAAGACGAAGTGGCGGTGAGTGGCGTGGCTCCGTACCCTGAACCCCGTAGCGGGGTGCACATATGGTCTCCATATCCCACTCACAGACTCGAACCCGCTTACGGTGCTCCCTATTTTTTGTGGGTCTCGCACGGGGGGACGTCTAATGGAAGTACGGCTAAAATACCAGGATTGGCTGAAAAAACATGCAACATTCCGCAACAATCGTTATTTTATTTTTGGTGCGGCACCAGCTAAACCACTAGCATGACTAATGCCTTCAAAACCCACCACCCTCACCCTCACTCTTTCACAACCGAACTTAACGCTACTGACGCTGCCTGATTTGAATGCTCCTCACTGCCGCTGTCGCCAACCCTTCCTTGCTAATGCTTTGAGCACTCCCACTCCCAACCCTTTCCAACCCCCTACCAGTCTCCCGACCACTCCCCGACCCGCCCACCCACTTATACCTCCCCATGTCTCTTTAAACCAGTACACGGCTGGGCCCAAAGTTCAGCTCGTGGGCTTGTGGTCGCCATCGAGATCCCTCTGAATTATAATACATCATAGTCCAATACAAAGATATCCCCTGGAATTTACAGCCCAGACCCATCACCCCCCTAGTCCAGCGCTTTATTTCCCCCCAAGATGGGGCGCGATAGGGAGCGCTACGGAGAGAATGCCGAATCCAACCGCGATCGAAATCGCAATGGCAAAGTGAGAGATAGGGACCGACATCGTACGTGGGACAGAGACAGTGGTCGAGATCGGCAAGGGAGGTCTAGAAGTAAAGAGAACAGAGCAGGAGAGAACAGAGGAGGAGGCAGAGATGCGTGGTGCAGGTGGGTCAATCACTGCTGCTACTACTGCTACTGCTGATGGTGTTGGTGTGTGTGTGTGCGTGTGTGTGTTGAATTCTGTGACTGCATGTGTGCTTGGGTGAGAGTGGCAGGCGTAGGAGTAGATAGAACAGAGCAGGAGGCAGAGATGGGTGGTGCTGGTGGGTCATCTGCTGCTAATGCTGGTGCTGATGGTTGTGGTGGCGTGTGTGTGTTGAATTAAGTGATTGCACTTGTGCTTGGATGGGATTGCCAGGTGTAGGAGTAGAGAAAACAGACTAGGAGGCAGATATGGGTGGTGCAGGTGTTTTTTTTTGCTGCTGCTACTGCTGATGCTGGTGTGTGTGGTGGCGGTGGAGGGGTGAGGTGGGGTGTGTGTGGGAGAGGATTTTTGTCCTGGGTATAATTGAATGATAGCAGTTGTGCTTAAATAGGATATGCCATGTGTAGGAGACGAGACAACGGAGCAGGAGGAAGAGATGGGTGGTGGTGGTGGGTAATTTGCTGCTAATGCTGGTGGTGGTGGTGTCTGTGTGTGTGCTGAATTAAGTGATTGCATGTGTGCATGGGCGGGAGTGACAGGTGTAGGAGTAGATAGAACGGAGCAAGAGGCAGAGGTGGGTGGTGCTGGTGGGTAAATTGCTGCTACTTCTGATGGTGGTGTGTGTTGAATTTAGTGATTGCATGTGTGCTTGGGTGGGAGTTACAGGTGTAGATAGAACAGAGCAGGAGGCTCAAGTGGGCGGCGCACGTGGGTAAGTTGCTGCTGATGCTGCTGAAGCTGTTACTGCTGGTGGTAGTGGTGGTGTGTGTTGAATTTAGTGATTGCATGTGTGCATGGGCGGGAGTGACAGGTGTTGGAGTAGATAGAACAGAGCAGGAGGCTGAGGTGGATGGTGCTGGATGATTTATTGCTGCTGCTGCTGATGGTGGTGTGTGTTGAATTTAGTGAATGCATTTGTGCATGGATGGGAGTGCAAGGTGTAGGAGTAGGTAGAACAGAGCAGGAGGAAGAGATGGGTGGCACATGTGGGTTAATTGCTGCTGCTGCTGCTGCTGCTGCTGCTGCTGCTGCTGCAACTGCTACTGCTACTGCTGATGGTGGTGGTGTGTGTGTATTAAATCAAGTGATTGCATGTGTGCATGGGTGGGGTTGACAGGTGTAGGAGTGGATAGAACGGAGCAGGAGGAAGAGATGGGCGGTGCAGGTGGGTTAATTGCTGCTGATGCTGCAACTGATGATGATTGTGGTGGTGGTGGTGTGTGTGCGTTGAATTGAGTGATCACAGTCGTGCTTGGGTGGGAGTGCCAGGTGTAGGAGTAGATAGAACGGAGCAGGAGGCAGAGGTGGGTGGTGCAGGTGGATTAATTGCTGCTGATGCTGATGCTGATGCTGATGCTGATGCTGCTGATGCTGCTGCTGCTGATGCTGATGCTGCTGATGCTGATGCTGCTGATCTTACTGATGATGGTGGTGCTGGTGTGTGTTGGCTTAAGTGCTTGCATGTGTGCATGGGCAGGAGTGACAGGTGTAGGAGTAGATAGAACGGAGCAGGAGGCGCAGGTGGGTGGTGCAGGTGGATTAATTGCTGTTGCTGCAATTGCTGATGCTGCAATTGCTGATGCTGCTGCTGATCTTACTGATGATGGTGGTGCTGGTGTGTGTTGACTTAAGTCCTTGCATGTGTGCATGGGCGGGAGTGACAGGTGTAGGAGTAGATAGAACAGAGCAGGGGGCAGAGGTGGGTGGTGCAGGTGGGTTAGTTGCTTCTACTGCTGATGGAAGTGGTGTGTGTGTGTGTGTGTGTTGAATTTAGTGAATGCATGTGTGCATGGGCGGGAGTGACAGGTGTAGGAGCAGATAGAACGGAGCAGGAGGAAGAGGTGGGTGGTGCAGGATGGTCAACTGATGCTACTGCTGATGGTGGTGGTGATGATTGTGATGATGTTTGTGGTGATGATTGTGATGACGTTTGTGGTGGTGATTGTGATGACGTTTGTGGTGATGATGGTTGTGGTGATGGTGGTGGTAATGGTGGTGGTAGTGGTGATGGTTGTGGTGATGGTGGTGATAATGGTGGTGATAATGGTGTTGGTGGTGGTAATGGTTGTGGTGGTGGTGATGATGGTTGTGGTGATGATGGTGGTGATGGTGGTGGTGATGATGGTGGTGGTGGTGGTGATGATGGTGTTGGTGGTGATGATGGTGTTGGTGGTGGTGCCGGTGGTGATGATGGTGGTAGTGGTCGTTGTGGTCATGGTGGTGGTCCCCAACCACCCCAACCACCCCAACCCATCCACCCCACCCAACCAAACCCCCCCCCACCCCCACCACACCCCACCACCCCACACCCACACCCACACCCACACCCACCACACCCCACCACCCCACACACACACCCACACACACACCCACCACACCCCACCACCCCACACCCACACCCACACCCCACCCATGTGAACCTACATGTTCAACATCCGTGTTAAACTGCATGGTCAAAATCCATGTGAGTCTACATGTTACACTTCATGTGAAACTGTGTGATAATGTTAAACTGTGTGTTGATGTGAAACTTCCTGTTAATGTTACAATTTCTGTTAATGTGAAACTTTCTGGTAATGTGAAACTGCGTCTTAATGTTCAAGTGTTTGTTAATGTTAAAATGTTAAAATGTGTGTTCAAAATCCATGTTAGTATATATCTTAATGTGCTCAACTGCATATTACTGTTCAAACACGTGTTCGAATCCACATTAGATTACACGATAAACTGTGTAACAATCATCCGTTTTAAATTTAACATGTTCAACTGCGTGTACATGTCCAAATGCATGTTTTTGAAAACTGAATATTTTTGTTAACTGCATATTTTTTCAACTGCAAACTGTATGTCAAGCATCCGTTTTAAACTCCTTGTTTTTGTTTTAGTGCGTGTTACAAATCCACATAAGATTACATGTAAATCTGCATGTCCAACATCTGTTTCAAACTCCATGTTTATGTTAAGCTGCATGTTCATGTTACAGTGCATGATACAATATGTTTGGTCTCATGAACTATACATCATTAAAAACTGCATTCCAAACTGCATTCCAAACTGCATTCCTAACTGCATTCCAAACTGCATTCATAAATGCATTCCAAACTGCATTCATAACTGCATTCATAACTGCATTCCTAACTGCATTCCAAATCGCATTCATAACTGCATTCATAACTGCATTCATAACTGCATTCATAACTGCATTCATAACTGCATTCATAACTGCATTCCAAACTGCATTCATAACTGCATTCCAAACTGCATTCCTAACTGCATTCCTAACTGCATGTTAAACTGCATTCCAAACTGCATTCCAAACTGCATTCCTAACTGCATTCCAAACTGCATTCATAACTGCATTCCTAACTGCATGTTAAACTGCATTCCAAACTGCATTCCAAACTGAATTCCAAACTGAATTACAAACTGCAATCCTAACTGCATTCATAACTGCATTCCAAACTGAATTCAAAACTGAATTACAAACTGCATTCAAAACTGCATTCCAAACTGAATTCCAAACTGAATTCCAAACTGAATTCCAAACTGAATTCCTAACTGCATGTTAAACTGCATTCCTAACTGCATTCCAAACTGCATTCCAAACTGAATTCCAAACTGAATTCCAAACTGAATTCATAACTGCATTCCAAACTGAATTTCAAACTGAATTCCAAACTGAATTCCAAACCCTCCTGTTGCAGGAGCTCGGATGATATGCGACATGCCTCAACAGTGAGTTAAACGTTTGGTGGTTCAGTTGGTTGGCAGACCTCAACAGTGAGTCAACCGCTTAGTTGTTAAGTTGGTTGCCAGATAAGCAGATGATGTGCGACATGCCTCAACAGTGAGTCAACCGCTTAGTTGTTAAGTTGGTTGCCAGATAAGCGGATGATGTGCGACATGCCTCAACAGTAATTTAAACGTTTGGTGGCGGTGGTGGTGGTGTGGTGGAGTTGGTGGTGGGGTGGGGTGCTGGTGAAGTGGGGTGAGGTGGTGGCGAGGTAATGTGGAGTTGTGAGTTGGTGGTGTGGTGAGTTGGTGTGATGAGGTGGTGGTGGCATGTGTGACCACGTCAACAGTGGGTTAAGCGTTTTAATAAGCTGGTTAATGCGTGACAGACCTCAGCATTCTGTCAAGCACGAAGTTGTTAAGTTGGTTAATGTGTGACAGACCTCAGCATTCTGTCAAGCACGAAGTTGTTAAGTTTGTTAATGTGTGACAGACCTCAGCATTCTGTCAAGCACGAAGTTGTTAAGTTAGTTGATGCGCAACAGACCTCTACAGTGCATCGAGCGTTAAGTTTTTATGTTGGTTGACAGACCTCTACAGTGCGTCAAGCGTTGAGTTGGTAAATTGGTTGGCTGGCCTCAACAGTGATTCAACCTCTAAGTTGTTAAGTTGGTTGATGCGCAACAGACCTCTACAGTGCGTCAAGCTTTAAGTTGTTAAATTGGTTGGCTGGCCTCAACAGTGAGTCAACCTCTAAGTTGTTAAGTTGGTTGATGCGCGACAGACCTCTATAGTGCGTCAAGCGTTAAGTTGTTAAATTGGTTGGCTGGACTCAACAGTGAGTCAACCTCTAAGTTGCTAAGTTGGTTGACAGACCTCTACAGTGAGTCAAGCGTTAAGTTGTTAAATTGGTTGGCTGGCCTCAACAGTGAGTCAACCTCTAAGTTGTTTAGTTGGTTGACAGACCTCTACAGTGAGTCGCAAGAACAGCGGTTGACTTGTTTGAAGATATCGGAGAGCCTGGTTCTTGTTTTCGTTGCCCTGTTCTTTGTTAATTAGATAGTCAGACAGGCTGTCAGACAGGCAGGCTGCTTTTAGTGTTCACGTGTGTTGTTTATGTCAGCTGCTAGCCTGAACTGGAGCTTATTTCGGTGCCCAGTTCTTTCTCGATTAGATAGTCGAACAGGCAGACAGGCAGGCAGCTTTTAGTGATATTGTTTATGTCAGCTGCTAGCCTGAACCGCAGCTTAGTCGTGGACAACAGATCACCAGGCAGACAGACAGAAAAAGTCCTATACAGCGTCGCAAGCGACACGGAAAATTGGCGGAGTGCGTTGGCAACGGAACGAAAGGTGGCAACGATGGAGCTGACCGAAGGGAGTTAATTACGCGACCGTTGGCTGACGTGTCAGGCTTCAATTTTTTGGTCGGACGGACAAATGGGTAAACATGGGGGCTCCCGCCCCCTTGAAGAGGGGGCTCCGTCAAAAATAGAGAGAGAGACAAGTAGTCAGGCGGACGGACAGACAGATAGGCAGGCAGACCACAACAAACATAGCTACAACCTTCACTGTTGCTACAACCCTGAATGTAGCTACCACCCTGAATGTAGCGACAACCCTTATTGTTGGCAGTGTTTTTTATTTCATATTTTTCTAGGCAAGGTTGTGTAGCCGGGTGGGCTACTCAAGCCTGATTTCGGAAAAGTTAAGTAGCCCACCAGGGTGGGCGACTCAAACCTGATTTCAGAAAAGTTGAGTAGCCCACCGGATTTTGTAGTGTGCGGCTGGTGCTTCAAAAACTAAATTTGTTGCTACAACACTATCCACTTCCCCAGGTCCCCGCAGCGCCAGCACCCATGCCTGTTCTAGATGCCGCCACAATTGAAATCGCCGCGGAGGAGAAGCGTCTGGTGAGCGTTGGCAACACAGTGACCGGGTTGGTAACTGCGGAGCTGCTACAAGGACTGTTCTCACGCGTCCTCTCCTACTTTATCCATGGCCCGGTGGGACCCTCGCCTGTGCTAAGTGTCGGGATGGACCCATCTGGTGAGTGATTGATCAATTTGATCAAGTAAGATACAGTTAGGAAGCTGGGTGGAAGCTGGGTAGTGGGGGGCCTGTGCTAAGCGTTGGGGTGGCCCCATCTGGTGACTCAAATTGATCAAGTAAGATACAGTTAGGAAGCTGGGTGGAAGCTGGGTAGTGGGGGGGCTGTGCTAAGCGTTGGGATGGCCCCATCTGGTGACTCAAATTGATCAAGTGAGTAAGTGAGTCTGTGAGTCAGTGAGTCAGTGAGTCTGTGTGTTAGTGAGGCAATGAGTCAGTGAGTTTGTGAGTCAGTGAATCAGTGATTCAGTGTGTCAATGTGTCATTGCGTCAGTGCGTCAGTGAGTTAGTGAGTCAATCAGTCAGTGAGGCAGTGAGTCAATCAGAGATCAACTTAGGAAGCTGGGTGGAAGCTGGGTAGTGTGTATGGGGGGGGGGGGGGGGGGGGGGGGGAGTGGGGGGCCCTCGCCTGTGCTAAGTGCCGGGATGGACCCATCTGGTGAGTGATTGATCAATTTAATTAATTCAATGTAATCAAGCAAGATACAGTTAGGAAGCTGGATGGAAGCTGGGTAGTGGGGGAGGAGTGGGGGACCCTCGCATGTGCTAAGCGTTGGGATGGACCCATCTGGTGAGTGATTGATCAATTTAATTAATTCAATTTGATCGAGTAAGATGAAGTTAGGAAGCTTGGTGGAAGCTGGGTAGTGGGGGGGGCTGTGCTAAGCGTTGGGATGGCCCCATCTTGTGAGCGATTACTCAAATTGATCATGTTAGATCAAGTTAGGAAGCTGGATGGAAGCTGGGTGGAAGCTGGGTAGTGGGAGGGGAGTGGGGGGCCCTCGCCTGTGCTAAGTGTTGGGATGGACCCATCTGGTGAGTGATTGATCAATTTAATTAATTTATCATGGCATATCAAGTTAGGGAGCTGGATGGAAGCTGGGTAGCGGGGGAGGAGTGGGGGACCCTCGCCTGTGCTAAGTGTTGGGATGGACCCATCTGGTGATTGATTAATCAATTTAATTTATTCAATTGATCATGCTCGATCAAGTTAGGATGCTGGTTGGAAGCTGGGTAATGGGGGGGGAATGGGGGGGCTGTGCTAAGTGTTGGGATGGCCCCATCTGGTGAGTGATTAATCAATTTGATCAACTTAGATATAGTTAGGAAGCTGGAAGGAAGCTGGGTGGAAGCTGAGTAGTGGAGGGGGGAGTGGGGGGCCCTCGCCTGTGCTAAGTGTTGGGATGGACCCATCTGGTGAGTGACTAATCGATTTAATTAATTGAATTAATCATGTCAGATCAAGTTAGGAAGCTGGGTGGAAGCTGGGTAGTGGGAGGGGAGTGGGGGGCCTTCGCCGGTGCTAAGCGTTGGGATGGACCCATCTGGTGAGGCTGAATGATGATGATGATGATGATGAGGCTGAGTGATGATGATGAGGAGGAGGAGGAGGAGGAGGAGGAGGAGGAGGCTGAATGATGATGCTGATGAGGCTGAATGATGCTGAGGCTGCTGCTGCTGCTGATGATGATGATGATATATAAATATGTTATATTTATTTTATAGATTGATGTACTTAATGTATTCTTATAAATATAAATAAATGTATATAAATATTTAATTGATTAGGAGGAGGAGGAGGAGGAGGAGGAGGAGGAGGACGAAGTGGAGGAAGAGGATACTCCTGATACCCTATTGGCATCCAAATGTAACACAACTCTTCTGTTCTCCTGGGGTTTCAAATTGTCCTTGAGTAGCTGAGGCAGATGCAGACAGGGTAGCTGGGGTAGACTGGGTAGCTGAGGCAGATGCAGACTGGGTAGCTGAGGCAGACTGACAACCCAGCCACCCAGCTTCCATCCAGCTTCTTAATTTAATCTTACACAGGCATAGCCCGTTTCAGTGATACGATTGGTCTAGTGGTAGACCAAATTGCTTAAACGACGAAGGGTTGGGGGTTCGATTCCCCCCACGGGCACCCTTAGCGTTGCAGGTTGTTGTCAACTGCGATGGTAGCTTGTCCAGTCGAGGTGGTAGACCGTTCTCTGCCCGCATACGACGGGTTCCCTTAATACCACGCCCCACCAGTACAATAAATGGATTTACAGCATAGGGTACATAAAAACACTTCCATATAGTGCTTGTTTCATTGGCTCACGCACACACGCATACACACTCTCACACACACTCACACTTACACACAGGCACCTGCTACCTTGTCGAGTTGCGGAGCCAAGAGCTGTGCGAGCATGCTTGGTGCATGGACGGAATAGAGGTCTTTGGTCAGCAGTTGGACGTCAAACCCTATGGACGAGAAAAGGTACGTCGTATCACAAAGCATCAGCAGATGCATCACACCACATCATATCACATCGCATATGCAGATGCGTGCATCACTTTATATCATATCACATCATATCACATCACATGACAAAGCATCAGCAGATGCACCACATCATATCACATCACATCGCATATGCAGATGCGTGCACCACTTCACATCATATCACATCAAATCACATCACATCACAACGCATCGCACACTAACCCCTAGCCTATCCTTTCTTTTAGACTGAG
>JACBWV010000099.1:1179081-1249081 GCA_013435795.1 Chlamydomonas sp. ICE-L
ATGTTAAGTGAGGATGATTAGATGGTGGTGAAGGTGCTGGTAGTGATGGTGATGAAGGTACGAGTGCTCCACTCCATCTCTCCGTTGTCGACTCGGGGCCTTCCAGAACTTTCGTTTGGTGGGGATGTCTAGCTGGTGGTAGTGGTGATGTTCGTGAAGGTGGTGGTGCTGGTGCTTTGCTCCCTCTCTCCGTTGTTAACTCGGGGCCTTCCAGAACTTTCGTTTGGTGGGGATGTCTAGCTGGTAGTAGTGGTGATGTTCGTGAAGGTGTTGGTGCTGGTGCTTTGCTCCCTCTCTCCGTTGTTAACTCGGGGCCTTCCAGAACTTTCGTTTGGTGGGGATGTCTAGCTGGTAGTAGTGGTGGTGTTTGTGAAGGTGGTGGCAGCGGTCCTGGTGAGTGTTCTGCACCTCATCTCTCTGTTCCTGACTTGGAGCCATGCAAGACTTTAGTTTGGAGAGGATAAGTACCTGGTGGTGAAGGTGCTGGTAGTGGTGGTGGAGAAGGTGCTGGTGAAAGTGTAGGTGGTGGAGAAGGTGATGGTGCTTTGCTCCCTCTCTCCGTTGTTGACTCGGAACCTCGCAGAGCTCTCGTTCGCTGAGTATGATTAGATGGTGGTTCAGGTGGTGATAGTGGTCGTGGTGATGGTGGCAGTGGTGACGGTGATGGTTCTTCACCATCTCTCTCCGTTACCAACTCGGAGCCATGCAGCACTTTTATTTGGTGAGTCTGATTAGATGGTGGTGATGGTGGAAGTGGTGATGGTGGAAGTGGTGATGGTGATGTTTCTTCACCCCCTCTCTGTTGCCAACTTGGAACCTTGCAGAACTTTCGTTCGGTGAGAAAGATTAGATGGTGGTGATGGTGGCAGTGGTGATATACTGCATGGATGTGAAGGTGATGGTGGCAGTGGTGATGGTGATGATTCTTCACCAGCTCTCTCTGTTGCTAACTCGATACCTTGCATAACTTTCGTTCTGTGACAATGATGGATCACAATGTTTTTTGGCAGAGCCCCCCCTTATGAGGGGCGGGAGCCTCGAGAGTCACCCTGTTGTCCAATTGTCCGTCTGTCTGTCAGTCTATCTGTCTGTCTGTCTGTCTGTCTGTCTGTCTGTCTGTCTGTCTGTCTGTCTGTCTGTAGTCGTACGTAACCCTGGCCCTTACTGGCCCCTGGCCCTGTCGTAAACCCTGGCTTTGGTCCACTGCACTGGATTCTGGTGCCACCTGTCGCTCCAATAGCCAACACTCTCAACCAATTTGCCGAGTTGCTTGCGACGTGCTTAGGACTCGTGCTTCTCAGCTACTCACAGAATTAGATTATCACTGTAGCACGAACTCAGGACCCCCGTCAGTGAAACAACTGTTTGGAGTTCATTTAATCAATGTTTTCTTCGTTTGAGCCCCTCCTGATATCATGGTTGGGTAAGTCCCTTTAGCCTATTTGACTATCCCTGGACTATAACTACATACATGCAGCAAAAAGCAGCAGCTTCTAGTAGCTCACTGGCTCATCCTCCGGGCTAAGTCCCAAGGTTTTAGCAGTGCTGGAAAGCTGGGTGTGTCTTTTGCCCAACTGCAAAACCCACTCAAGCTCCTCCACCCCATCCCTCCCCATCCCACCACACCACACCCCAGCCATTACATCACCACAACCGCCACAAGCCCACACAGATGCACCCCAAGCCATCCCACCCTACCGCACCCCAGCCATTACATCACCACAACCACCACGACCATGCGCAGATGCACCCCAATCCATCCCACACCACTGCACCCCAGCCATTACATTACCACAACCGCCACGACCATTCGCAGAGCGGCAGATGCACCCCACCCCATCCCACCCCACCGCACCCCAGCCATTACATCACCACAACCGCCACGACCATTTGCAGATGCACCCCAAGCCATCCCACCTCACCGCACCCCAGCCATTACATCACCACAACCACCACGGCCATGCGCAGATGCACCCCAAGCCATCCCACCTCACCGCACCCCAGCCATTACATCACCACAACCGCCACGACCATTTGCAGGTGCACCCCAAGCCATCCCACCTCACCGCACCCCAGCCATTACATCACCACAACCACCACGGCCATGCGCAGATGCACCCCAAGCCATCCCACCTCACCGCACCCCAGCCATTACATCACCACAACCACCACGGCCATGCGCAGATGCACCCCAAGCCATCACACCTCACCGCACCCCAGCCATTACATCACCACAACCGCCACGACCATTCGCAGATGCACCCCAAGCCATCCCACCTCACCGCACCCCAGCCATTACATCACCACAACCACCACGGCCATGCGCAGATGCACCCCAAGCCATCACACCTCACCGCACCCCAGCCATTACATCACCACAACCGCCACGACCATGTGCAGATGCACCCCAAGCCATCCCACCTCACCGCACGCCAGCCATTACATCACCACAACTGTCACAACCACTCACCGATGCACCCAACTCCACTCCACTCCAGCACACCACAACGCACCACACCACAACGCACCAGAACACAGCAATGCACCCCCCTCCACCACAACCACCACAACACAACACAACCACCAGACCCCACCACACCCACTACACCCAGGCAACCATCACAACCACCACAACCTCCACAACCACACACAGGTTGCACAACGCAGAGGAAGGGGCTCGGTTACAACAAATGATGGATGGCCGAAGATTCGACGATTTCAACATCAAAGCCACCTGCGTGAGCGATGTCGAATTTAGCATCTCACTCAGTGGGGAGTGGGTCCGATAGCGATGTGTGTATGTCCTTCCCCTGCTACGCCCTGTGTGCAAGCCTGCACTGTGTGGTGGTGGGTGTGGGCGTGGGTCGACAGATGATGGATGGCCGAAGGTTGAACGACTTGGACAGCAAAGCCACCTGCGTGAGCGATGTTGAATTTAGCATCTCCTTCAGTGGGGAGTGGGTGCAATAGCGACATTTTTATAAAACATCTGTGTGTATGTCCTTCCCCTGCTACGCCCTGTGTGCAAGCCTGCATTGTGTGGTGGTGGGTGTGGGTGTGGGTCGGCAGATGATGGATGGCCGAAGGTTCGACAATTTCAACATCAAAGCCATTTGTGTTAGCGATGTCGAATTTAGCATCTCACTCAGTGGGGAGTGGGTCCGGTAACGGTGTGTGTCCACCCTGTATGCAAGCCTGCATCGTGTGGTGGTGTGTGTGGATGTGGATCAACAGATGATGGATGGCCGAAGGTTTGACAACCTCAACATCAAAGCTACTTGTGAAAGCGATGTCGAATTTAGCATCTCACTCAGTAGAGAGTGGTTCCAATAGCGGTGTGTGTATGTCCTTCCCATGCTACGCCCTGTGTGCAAGCCTGCATCGTGTGGTGGTGGGTTTGGGTGTGGATCGACAGATGATGGATGGCCGAAGGTTCAATGATTTCAACATTTAAGCCACCTGCGTGAGCGATGTCGAATTTAGCATTTCACTCAGTGGGGAGTGGGTCCGATAGCGCCTTTTTTCTAAACAATCTGTGTGTATGTCCTTCCCCTGCTACGCCCTGTGTGCAAGCCTGCATCGTGTGGTGGTGGGTGTGGATGTGGATCAACAGATGATGGATGGCCGAAGGATCGACAACTTCAACATCAAAGCCACCTGCGTGAGCAATGTCGAATTTAGCATTTCACTCAGTGGGGAGTGGGTCCGATAGCGCCTTTTTTCTAAACAATCTGTGTGTATGTCCTTCCCCTGCTACGCCCTGTGTGCAAGCCTGCATCGTGTGGTGGTGGGTGTGGATGTGGATCAACAGATGATGGATGGCCGAAGGTTCGACAACTTCAACATCAAAGCCACCTGCTTGAGCAATGTCGAATTTAGCATCTCACTCAGTGGGGAGTGGGTCAGGTAGCGTTGTCCGTATGTTACATAACACATAGGATAGCCCCTTTCAGTGATATACAATGGCCTAGTGGTGGACCAGATTGCTTGAGGACGAAGAGTCGGGGGTTTGACTTCCCCTTCGGTCGCTCTTGGCGTTGCAGGTCGTCGTCAACCGCGATGGTAGCTTGTCCAGTTGAGGTAGGAGACCGCTCCCCACCCGTGTACGACGGGCTTCCTTAACACCACGCCCCACCAGGCGTTATCATTATTAACACAGGGTAGAACATATCGGTCGGTATTCCGGTGTTGGGGTATTTTCAGTCGTTATTCCAGAGCCCCAAAATCCCACCGTCGGTTTGGCAGCAACTTTCTGTGAGTCCCTTCCGGTATTTACCGAACGGTTCTGGGCGTGACTTCGGGTGAGGCCGACTAGAATCCGATATGGATTTCCTTTATCTGACTCAGCTACGTAGCTGAGTAGCTGTGTAGCTTATCTGGGGTTCTGTAGATGAGACTGCAGACTCAATAGTCTTTACAAAAGAGAAGATAGATATAACTCGCAACAGTGCGATTAATATAGAACTTGAACTTGAACTTGGTTACATAGCTTCAGCCAGCAATTCGGATGCTCGCCGTCTTCGGCAGTAAAACAATTAGTACCAGGAAAATGTAGACTCGAACAAATCCTTTTTCATTAATATAGAGATGAGATCTGTATTGCACAGTACTGCACAGTACACCCAGGCCATAGTTGGCTTCGACGCCTGGGGGCAGACGACACGTGCCCTGGACTTGTGTGTACTTTGCCTACTCTAGAGATGACATATAAGTAGGGCTGTCAATACCGTACGGTATTTTCAATTACCGTACGATATATCATGATATACCGTACGGTATCGATACCGTACGATATTTTTATACCCTTTTGGGGGAAAATCAGTGTAAGACCAAGGGGATATAACATGAAATACCGTTTACACGTCCATACACTTAAAATCAAGTCAAATGAACCAATACTGAGGGAGATAGAAAAACACGGTAATATCGTGGTCTATTACCGTACGATATATGGCGGTCTATATATATGGATATATGGCTATATGGCGGTCTATGGCTATATGGCGATCTATATATATGGATATATGGATATATGGCGGTCTATATATACATCGTGGTCTATTACCGTACGGTATAAGGCGGTATGCTATATTCCCTGGCCCAGACTCAGGTGCTCCTAACGAGAATCGAACCGCCGAAGGATTACGAGATTGCCGCCAGGACGCCTCTCTCTTGGCTTTTTTAACTAGCTATACCAACTACCGTAACTAGCTATACCGGTATGATTCTTAGGTGACTAACTAACTACCTAACTAGCTAGCTAACTAACCAACTAACTAACTAGCTAGCTATACCGGTATGATTCTTAAGTGACGAACTAACTAGCTAACTAACTAGGTATACCGGTATGCTAGCTAACTAACTAACTAGCTATACCGGTATGATTCTTAAGTGACTAACTAACTAG
Source organism: Chlamydomonas sp. ICE-L (assembly GCA_013435795.1). Taxonomy (NCBI): domain Eukaryota; kingdom Viridiplantae; phylum Chlorophyta; class Chlorophyceae; order Chlamydomonadales; family Chlamydomonadaceae; genus Chlamydomonas; species Chlamydomonas sp. ICE-L. The sequence continues at coordinate 1,184,489 of JACBWV010000099.1, forward strand.
CTAACTAACTAACTAGGTATACCGGTATGCTAGCTAACTAACTAACTAGCTATACCGGTATGATTCTTAAGTGACGAACTAACTAGCTAACTAACTAGGCATACCGGTATGCTAGCTAACTAACTAACTAGGCATACCGGTATGATTCTTAGGTGACTAACTAACTAGCTATACCGGTATGATTCTTCGGTGACTTACATATCTACTCGCAAGGTGATGACTTATAGATGACCCAGGTGTTCAGCTATACTTGACTCGGCGCCGTTGTTAGGATCATGGCTTTTACAGCTTAGTGAGATCTATATCAGTTGATCGAATTTGACTGCAATTTGTGGCCTGCTGGCCTAATTAACTTGATTGCAGGTCACCCAGGAGCTCAGCTATATATGAATTGGGGCTGTTCCCTACGGTGACTATAGCTAGCTCCGGCTTACGCTATGGTGTCCTTAACTGCACGTCCTGTGAGTAACGGTATTACACGGATGTAACAATTTCAATTTCAATTGGGGCTGTTGTAAGGCATACTAAACAGTTTAGTTATAAATAATCATCATATTGGATAGCTACAGGGTTTGCAGCCAACTCAAGGCTCCAAGTTGCTGATACTTATAGAATATCCTATCTTGCAACCTATGATGATTCCAATGTGCTTTATGTCTCATATCATATTTATTGCAACACCCAATTTATAAATGTTGTAAAACAATACCACCAAAATGTCCCCCCCTAAGTGCACCGAGAGCCGCCAGAAGGGTGAAGAAGTACGGCTATACCCGGGCCATACCGCATTTATTTGGGAAAATGTGCGCTTATAAAAAATGAAGGGTACAAGAACAAAAGTGCGGTTAGGCAACCGCGTTTACTTTTTGAAAAAAGTGCGGTTAAAAAAAATGAAATGACATGATATCATATGATGACATGACATGATATCAGATGATATCATATTGCCGTTCCCTACTAATGTGAGCAATAATTTGCCACCATCACTGCCAGCCTGCCAATGCTGACAAATGGGGCCAAGTTAAGCACAGCTTATGTCAGCAATAATTTGCCACCATCACTGCCAGCCTGGCAATGCTGACAAATGGGGCCAAGTTTATCACGGCATATGTCAGCAATAATTTGCCACCATCACTGCCAGCCTGCTAATGCTGTCAAATGGGGCCAAGATAAGCTCGGCTTATGTCAGCAATAATTCGCCACCATCACTGCCAGCCTGGCAATGCTGTCAAATGGGGCCAAGTTAATCATGGCTTATGTCAGCAATATGTTTGGTCATGCGGCACATACCAGGAAGGCCATTGTCCTACATGATATCATTTGATGACACAACATGTTATCATATGATGATATGACATGATACCATCTGATGACATGACATGATGTCATATGATGACACGGCATGATATCATTTGATGACATGACATGATACCATATGATGACATGACATGATACCATATGACACGACATGATACCATCTGATGACATGACATGATATCATATGATGACACGACATGATATCATATGATGACATGACATGATACCATATGACACGACATGATACCATCTGATGACATGACATGATATCATATGATGACATGACATGATATTATATGATGACATGGCCCCATCCAGAGACTGTATAGAGAGTATATAGTATATAATATTGGCTATAGTCTATAGACTACATAGAATATTATATCCGCTTTAGTTTGTAGACTATATAGTATATAATATCGGCTATAGTCTATAGACTACATAGTATATTATATCTGCTATAGTCCATATACTATACAGACTATATACTTAGGGTTGGGAAGTACGATATCCTGAAACTGCCCTGGATCTGCATTGTAACTTCCGCGTTTTGCAAAGCAATCACCTGTACCACCATCACCACCACCATCACCGCCACCACCACCATTGAACAATATCGTTTCTCATACAATATAGTTGACCGTTATTGTACGAGATTTCGCATATCGTACAATGCCGTACTAGAGATCATATTGTGTAGCGAACTGCTGTCGTACTACAGGTGTACTGCTGTCATACTACAGGTGTACTGCTGTCGTACTGAAAGCCAACTGGAATGCTTGATTTCTTGATTGCAACCCACACGTTTCGATACACCGTACGGTATCGAATGGGATGTTTCCCCCCGCTATACACAGCGATCGCTATTTTTGAACCGGTGTTGGCCCAATTGCCACTATACAAAATGTATAAAAAATAAATGGCCCTAAAAATTTATAAACAGCTATACAACGCTGTTCCTGGAAGAGGCCTGAAACCATGAAGATAGAAAAAACCCACTTTCAGATTTGAAAAAATAATCCCTGGGTACCAACTGAAAGGAATCGCGCAAATGCTTGCTCACTGACCGCCATCCGAGGGTGACATGCACGAGATATTTTTGGCGTGTGCCTGGAGTGTGCCGGTGTCGTAAAACGAACATCGCATAGGCTTACCCAGCTTTGCAGCCACTTCTCATTCCATTGCGCAAAATTCCGCAACTCGTTTTCAACTATTTATTGGCAGCGACCTCAAGAGCCTGTAGTAGCTTCTAGTAGCTACAATCCCCGGTCAACGAAGGGCTCAATGGTAGAGCGACTTGAATGACGTAGGTGCCGGGTTCGAATCCCCACGGGTGCGCTTTAGTTTCCGCGGTTGCTGTCAACCGCCATGGTAGCTTTGTCCAGGTAAAGTTGCAGCCCATTCCCTACCGCAGTAAGATGGGGCTCCCTTAATACCACGCCCCACCAGGCGTTATCATTACTCTAGTAGCTACCTAAGAGGCCTGGGGGCCTGCGCTCCTAGGCCAGGGCCTATTTCCGCTGTACTCCCATCGTACGATTTATCGTACAATGGCGAGCACGAAAATCGTGTTTTCTCTCTTCTTCAATATTGGTTTATCTGACTTGAATTCTCCTTAATGGAGTTCTAACGCTATTAAACGGAATACCCTCTTGGTGTCATTCCGATTTGCGGAAAAAGTGGTACATGATATCGCAGTCGAACGAGAAATACAGGAACCAGTGTGAGATTCCGAACGCTGCATAAAGTACATTATATAGACTATAGACTATATATACTAGCCTATAATCTATGGTTTATGTAAATATTAACCACAATATAGACTATATATATATATCATATATAAAATATTCTGTAGACTATGTATGTACGATTATATAGATCATAGTCTATATAATAATATACTATAGATCATGTAGTCTATATACTACTTCATATATACTTTAGTAGACAGACCATAGTCTATATAATCTACTATATTGTATCGACTATAGTCTATAGTCTATAGACTATGTAGTAGATCATATAGACTATAGTCTATAGAATATATATACTATATATCATGTAGTCTATATAGTCTATACACTGGATTATTTAGACTGAAGTATATAGCCAATAGAGTATAAGTACTAGATCATATAGTCTATATAGTCTACACACTAGATTATTTAGACTGAAGTATATAGCCAACATAGTATATGTACTATATTATATCGACTACAGTCTATATACCACGTAGTAGACTATATAGACTATAGTTGATAGAGTATATGCAGTGAGATCATATAGTCTATGCACTAGATCATATAGACTAAAGTATATAGCCAATAGAGTATATGTACTCTATTATATCGACTATAGGCTATATACTACATAGTAGATTATATAGGCTTGGGTTGATAGAATATATTAGATCATATAGTATATATATACTAGATTATAGGCTATAGTATGGTTTTCTTGGGTTAGATAGAGCGCGATACGGCATGGTCTCATGCACCTTCTTCAGGATCTTCAGTTATCAACTCACACATGTTTGAAAGGGAGCTATGACTGTGGAGAGGTTTGACAGTGGGCAGGGAGGGATAATATCCCGGGGCTTGTCTCATGCACCTTCTTCAGGATCTTCAGTTATCAACTCACACATGTTTGAAAGGGAGCTATAACGGTGTAGGGGTTTGACTTTGGGCGGGGAGGAACGATATACTGGGGCTTGTTTTGGGAAAGTCCAAGCAGGAGCTGCTCCACCGTGGGGCAGGAGTACGGGGGGCAGTTGCCCAGACGGGGTTGTGACCCGGGGGAAGCAAAAATCATAGGGTACTGAGGCCCTTGTGAAGGTACCTTGTTTGTCCCTACGGGAGAGACACTCCATGTGGGATGAGCTTTTGCTGAGTGCGCGAGTGGCATCATAAATTGATTGGCATTTAGAAGGGGCAGAAAGGCCCTCAAAGCTAAGGGCTCGGAGGTTTTCGCCCATCGTGCGAAAGATGGACCCTTTAGCCGCAATTCCCTTCCGTCTCATCGTGAAGCTCTCACAGGGGGAGTGATCGCACAAGTAAGCGCTTGAAAGCACAGCGAACATAGGGGCGGTTTTGGGGGTCAGGCTCCTTTGCCCGGATGATGTCCAATGCTCCATTCCTGGAGAGTCAGGGGGGGGAAGATCAATGCTCATGGATGCTCTGCCCGACTTAGGCACACCTCCACGTACACTCCTCTCCGAGCAGGTGCTCATGCCACCCATTTTCCCGGATAACCTTCTACTCAGGGGCCCTGATTCTTTCCGCCGTAGGCTGTCCGTTGAGCGGGGCCGGCAGAGAGGAGACAAAGCAGACCTATGTATGTCAGTAACTGAGTGGACCCTATGCAGTGGGGGTGAAGCGGCCATGCTGGGCACTGTAACCTCAGTAACTGAGTGGACCCTATGCAGTGGGGGTGAAGCGGCCATGCTGGGCACTGTATCCTCAGTAACAGAGTGGACCCTGTGCAATGGGCGTGAAGCCGCCATGCTGGGCACTGTAACCTCAGTAACTGAGTGAACCCTGTGCAGTGGGCGTGAAGCATCCATGCTGGGCACTGTCACCACCCCTGGCCCCATCTCCTCCCCACCCTCAGGTACAGGGACCACCCCCGTCCCCTTCTGCGGGGCACTGTGACCCAGGAAGTTGGACAATCCTGTACTGGAATGGCATCTTGGTCTAGCCGTCCGTGCTTCCAAGGTCTGCAAGGATACGGGCATCATGGGGTTAGGGTTTAGAGTTTAGGTTCATGGCATGAAGTGTTGATAGGGCTTAGGGTTCAGGCTCATGGCATGAAGTGCTGATAGGGTTCAGGGTTCAGGGTTCAGGTTCATGGCATGAAGTGTTGATAGGGCTTAGGGTTCAGGCTCATGGCATGAAGTGTTGATAGGGCTTAGGGTTCAGGTTCATGGCATGAAGTGTTGATGGGATTAACAATTAGTGAATAGTTATAGTATGTTACAGTCCAGGGTTAGACCAAATAGGCTAAAGCTTAGGCAGAATTTCCAGGAGACCACATTAAAGGATGAATGTATGTATGTATTGTATGTTTGCATGTTACAATTCAGGGGTAGGCCAAATAGGCTACAGCTTAGGCAGAATGTCCAGGATACCACGTTATAGCAATTTAGGAGATGATTTTTAGGATACCACGTTAAAGCATCTATGCATGTATGTATGTATGTATGTATGTATGTATGTATGTATGTATTGTATGTATGCTCAAGTCCAGGGGTAGGCCAAATAGGCTACAGCTTAGGCAGAATGTCCAGGATACCACATTATAGCAATTCAGGGGATGATTTGGGAAGCACACTTTGTACTTCGGACTTGGTTCTCAGAATCTCAGGCCAATTAACGAGAATTCTCGCGAGAATTCTCAGATTTCCAGGCCAAATTCTCGATTTCATGTACGAAGTCCAGGTTCTTCAGAAACCTTGAACCCAAATCATCCGCTGAATTGCTATAAAGCATGGATATTTGTATTGCATGTATGCATGTTACAATTCAGGGGTAGGCCAAATAGGCTCAAGCTTAGGCAGAATTTCCAGGAAACCACGTCAAAGCATTGACAGAATTGACGTTTTTCCGTCCCCCTCTTCGACTTGGCTTCAATTAGACTTGCCCAACCTTGAATAACCAAGACAACTGTAGCCTACCGGGACCTTGACTAACTGCTGAATTTGACATGTCCGGTTTTGGCAGCAAACTCACGTAAAGGACCGTTGCGAAGCTTTGGGGATGGGAGTTCATCAGTACGCCGCAAAGTAATATTACAAAAAATACGGCCAGATTTAAAAACTGTCTGCAGCCCTATATTTACATTCTGCACTAAAAAGTGTGGTGTAGTAGTGTTTATGCAACCCATATTTTACTGTGCTAGTAGACGGTGAGCAGCCTGAAGGCTGATAGACCATGTAATACAAACAAGCTGTAGACCACCGGGAGGGTAAATGATTGCAGTAAAGGACTACCATTACAAAATTGAAATCATAAGCATAGCACACACTCCGGGCCCCTGTTGTTTACGATTTGTTGGGGTTCAGTGCACCAATGCTTGCTTTGAATACTGTCCCTCCCAAAATTGAGTTTGGGCAAGTCTATTTAGACTTTTTGGCTACGGTGACTATAGCTAGCTCCGGCTTACGCTGTGGTGTCCTTAACATCACGTCCTGTGAGTAACTGTATTATTACACAGATGTAACAATTTCAATTTCAATTTCAATAGCCAATTTGGCTATGCCTTTACCGGCTAGACTGCAATCAGCTTGTTTAAACTCCTTAGCACTTCTTTCCCATCCTTTATTTCTGACCCTCCGGTGGCACTGGTTTGTGGAAGGTGTCCCACCTCCTGGGGTAAAAATCCATTCACACAAAAAGTGCTCACCGAAAAATGTTCAGAAGACAACAGGCCCAAAAGGCCTACCTCCATTGAGCCACTCATTTGCTCAGCTCCATCTGTAGACTGACGAAGAGCAGAGTCCTCAACCGGCTTGGCGTCACCTTCACCCTGGCAGTTCATGTCAATGTCAATTGGCTTGGCATCAGCGTCACCCGTGCAGTTCATGTTGCCATCTATCTTCTCGGCCTGGGGGCCATTCTCAATCTTGGTCAGGATATCCTCCTAAAAATGTGATAATAAAAGAAAAGTTGTATAACCTCTGTAGCACGAACTCAGAGCCCCTGTCGGTAAAACAATTCGTTGTGGCCCAATTCATCAGAGATTGCTTTCGTAGTGGCCCCTCCTCAATCGAGGTTGGGCAGGCCCCTCCCGAATCGAGGTTGGGCAGGCCCCTCCTGAATCGAGGGTGGGCAGGCCCCTCCTGAATCAAGGTTGGGCAGGCCCCTCCTGAATCGAGGTTGGGCAGGCCCCTCCTGAATCGAGGTTGGGCAAGCCCCTCCTGAATCGAGGTTGGGCAGATCCCTTTAGCCTATTTGGCTACCCCTGGACTGTTGCATATAAACTACTTACTATCCACATCAGCAGTGTTATTCTGGCGTATGGATGGAAGATAGGCTGTGATGACACCAAAACAAAACAAAGCAAAGCAAAAAGAAGGATGCAAATGAGATTCACGTAGGTGTGTGAGTGTGAATAACTGCAAATGTATGTGGTTGCACCCAGGTGTAAGGACCCCCCAATAAGAACCCCCCAATAAGACATACCTGAAGGTATATAGACCCCCTAATTAGACACACCTGTAGGTGCAAGGACCCCCTATAAGGACCCCCCAATAAGACATACCTGAAGGTATTAGACCCCCTAATAAGACACACCTGTAGGTGCAAGGACCCCCAAATAAGGACCCCCCAATAAGGCATACCTGGAGGTATATAGACCCCCTAATAAGACACACCTGTAGGTGCAAGGACCCCCAATAAGGACCCCCCAATAAGACATACCTGAAGGTATTAGACCCCCTAATAAGACACACCTGTAGGTGCAAGGACCCCCCAATAAGGCATACCTGGAGGTATATAGACCCCCTAATAAGACACACCTGTAGTTGCAAGGACCCCCAAATAAGGACCCCCCAATAAGACATACCTGAAGGTATATGGACCACCTAATAAGACACACCTGTAGGTGCAAGGACCCCCCAATAAGGCATATCTGGAGGTATATAGACCCCCTAATAAAACACACCTGTAGTTGCAAGGACCCCCAAATAAGGACCCCCCAATAAGACATACCTGAAGGTATATGGACCCCCCAATAAGAAATACCCGAAGGGGTATATGGACCCCTCCATAAGGCACACCTGGAGGTAGAAGGACATACCTGTGGGGATGGCCAATATGATATAATATGATGCCGGAAGTCTGACTAGGCTAAAGTTACCATTTATATACGATATCATATGATATCATACTCGCCTTCGGTCAAAATCATATGATTTGCTGATCCCTACATACCTGTGGGCGACGCCTGAGCCAAGGGAGAAGACAGCATCCGGTTGATTCATTGGCGCTAATTGCGAGTGCGTGCTGTTTTTTTATTGAAAGGTGTTTCATCCCAGGAAGTGGGACCCTCCACAGAAAAGCAGCGCCACGTTGTAGAAATCTGCAGGTAGGATGGGTAGGGGTCGGCTATGTTAAATAATATTAGTGAATGCTAATATGATATATTATTATACAATATTAGTCGGACTAGCCGTCTTATGTTGTGAGGTGGGGTGTGTGGGGTGAGGTGTGAGGTGGGGTGGGTGGTGTGAGGTGGAGGTGGGGTCAGGGCATGCGGTGGGGGGTGCGGGTGGGGTGGGGTGGAGGTGGTGTGGGTGGTGTGAGGTGGAGGTGGGGTCAGGGCATGCGGTGGGGGGGTGCGGGTGAGGTGGGGTGGAGGTGGGGTGGGTGGTGTGAGGTGGAGGTGGGGTCAGGGCATGCGGTGGGGGGTGCGGGTGGGGTGGGGTGGAGGTGGGGTGGGTGGTGTGAGGTGGGGTGGGTGGGATGAGGTGGAGGTGGGGTTGGGGCATGGGTGGGGGGTGCGGGTGGGGTGGTGTGAGGTAGTGGTGAGGTTGAGGTGGAGTGGGTGGGGTGAGGTGGAGGTGGGGTGGGGGCATAGGGTGGGGAGTGCGGGTGGGTGGGGGGAGGTAGAGGTGGGGTCAGGTGGAGTGGAGGTGGGGTGGGGGGGTGCGGGTGGGTGTGGTGGGGAAGGGTGGGGAGGGGTGGGGTGGGGCGGGGCGGGGCGTGGAGTGGTATGGTGTGGTGTGGTGTTGCTGTGCTGTGCTGTGTTGTGTTGGGGTAGGGTGGGGTGGGGTGGGGTGGGCATGTAGGTGGGTAGGTGGGTGGGAAGGGTGGGACTTGGAATTAGAAGATGGTGAGCAGCCCGGGGCTCTTCTCGGCTGAAAAAACACGTTACAATCTGTTACAATCCAAAAAATCACAACGGCAACTCGAGATCTCCAGGAACTAATATAAGGTACTTCAGGATATCGCAAAGTTCCGCAGCGTAACGGGCTGCGATGCCTCTGTAGCGTTGGCAATTAACAACGGCAGCCCAGATTACTCCAGGTTACAAATCCTGGTGGTTGTAGGGCACCAGGGACTTCGGCAACTTTCGAAGGAGCTTCCTCTGCCGAGCGCATCAGCCAGGGGCAGACAGCGCATCATTAGAACATGCCGGTTGTCTGACACTCGCCGCAGACCACCGCATTATCCAAGGTGGAGCTCCGTTGCTATACTAGACACAGCCAATTCGATCGGGTTGGTCGCGTTGTATTCAAGCGGTTTGACGGCTGAAGGGCGTACTCGCGTATTGAACCATCGAACAATTTTTCATCTTCTCAATCGCAGCGACGGCGCTTATCAGGTTGGGATACCTAAGCGATGTGGAGCGACGTCAAAGACGGCCTTGCGGGAAAGGTATGGTTACGCACCTACTCTGAGCAGATCGGTCTTGTCAGGGGTAATGAGGCGGCGTAGTTGCTGTTTTCTGACGTGCGATTATCTTGGACAGTGTTAGAAGCAGAAGCAGAAGCTTTGAAATACGGAAACGATGAAACCCTAGGAACTTTGTAGCAACGGTCTCATAGCAGATGTCGACTGGCGGCATTTCAGGGATAAATGTTATAGACGACTTATGCGTCATACCTAGAGTGGCAATGAGTGCACAGGTGTGAGTCCCCTCCGGGCCCTGTGCCGCCTGCAGTGCAGCACCGAGGCCAGCTATGGCCACGCGTGCCGCTATGCAGGACAGATCTGTACTGTTGCCATCTCCTTCCATCTTCCATATAGTCCAAGCTCCCATGCTTGGTAGTCCTCTTCACTCAATGTAACGAGCATATCCTGTAGTGTCTGCAGTCCCGACTTACGACATTAAAAGGCTATGGGCCGCCATGTTAACCACTGCTAACCGGAAGAGCTGACTCGCTCCCAGCATCGTAGAGGAGACGATCAGAGCTACCTTCGGTTTGTAAGAAACCGTCGAATTCCATCAATCTGTTCACACAGTAGGAAACCACCACTTGTCAGCGTAGTCCCCTGCTGCTAGAGTAGGATCTACGGCTATTGAGAAGCCAGCACCGATAGGCATTTACTGCTGACTTCAACTTTGCGAATCGCCTTGTTGATTTTAACCCCGCTCATCCGAGCATCCATCCCACCACTCTCTCCCTCCGAACACCCGATTGCAACCTCCCTCACCTCAGATCCTCCGCCCACTATCCAACTATGCCAATATTCCTGATCTGAGAAATACACATACTCATAAACACCTTACTTCGTATCCCCTTGCTTGCATGCCGCCTCTACGTCTTCACCCTAAGCCTGCATGGCATCCTGCTGCTAGAATCTCTCCTGATTCAGCAGCCGGACAGCCTGGCATAGCACCACCCTCTCACTCAAACGCCGCATGGTATGGAATCTGTTATACCTGCAAAGGTACAGGCCACAACCGGAAGGATTGCTGCGCACGATTTGATTACCCCCACTGGGCATTGCGCAGGAAAAACCACATGCCCTGCAGTTTAGTCCAATGGGTAGTCACAGACTCGGGTGCGCTGCACCCTCCACCCCACTTACGCGCCGAATGGGCTGGACTCTGCTATCATTGCGAGGGTCGGGGCCACAACCAGGATGTCTGCCCCAGCAAACTGGTTACCAATAACCCCAAATCATCTCATCGCTCTAACCCATCTCACAAACAGCCACGAGTCCCAATGCACCGGTACTTAACCACCCGCAAAGCACCTCGCAACAACACAGAATACTGTTTCGTTGCTCACACTATCACCACTGCCCCTGCTGCTGTGTTGCCTGCACCCACACTCAATGAGATTTCTGCTGCTGCTGCCACAGACGATGATAATGCTGCTGCTGCTGCTGCTGATGATGCCACGGATGTTGCTGCTGCTGCTGATGATGCCACGGATGTTGCTGCTGCTGATGTTGATGCTAATGCCGATGCTGTTGCTGCTGCTGATGATGATTCTAAGAACACTGATGCTGATACTGCCCTGACCACACCCAGTCCAACTAATTCGCACTTGCTGCGCACGACAGCCACAGTATCTTCACCACGCAAATCTTCCGCCACACCTGAATCCACCTCCACTTTCACATCCACTCCGCAACAAGATGCTCACCCGTCAGACCTGGTAGACACCCCCTGCCCACAAACTGCCATTTGCATCCGACGCATCCAACGAACACTCACTAAAACTAATCCCTCTCCATCACCCACAGTTCCCTCCTTATTCAGGAACCAACGATTGCTTTGCGACAACTCCACGCAAAAGCATCGTCTGGGAGTAGGCTAACTGAGGTATTTTTTAGCGAAAGGGGGGGGTCCATGATTGTATGCTGCTTGAGCACTGGGGACAAGGGCTTTGCCCTCCTACGTGTGTGTACTGCCGAAATACCTAGGCAAGCTACTGCGCGCTCTTATCCTGCTGCTCCCAGTTTTTTGCCAATTCCGTCTCACCGACTACCACTGCTCGAATTCCTTGCCCCTACCGTGATTACGGACATCCCACATTTCCACCATCTCTTATCGCATCATTGCTTCTGCTCTCGCTGCCTATTAACGCACCTGCGAATCTGCACCTCGAACCTCATGTCCATTCCACCACATGTCTTCCAGCGCCACTCCGCTCTCACGCCGTGGCGCAACCCCATGTTTGCAATGACGATCCTCCCTGTCGTTGTGACAGCTCAGAAGCAACGGCGGAAGGGTAGTGCACACGAGAAGAGATAATAGCTAGATTGACAGGAGCTTAGCATAAGGTTCGGAGGTCTAGCTAGTAGCTATAGGATACTACGTCACTTAGTATGGTTAGTTGTTAAGTATGGTAAGGGATGTAGGATGTTCTCGAAGGCTCGTCAATAGGTATAATGATGATGGCCGTGAAGAGAGCAATCCGGTACTGTAAGGCAGCCGGCAGGCGTGCTTGTGAGAGAGGCAGTACATGAGAAAGTACTGTCTCTTCGTGCGTACGTTGTTACTTAGACCAAAGGTATGACTGTACCTAAGGGTCTAATAACGGTCAGAGCCTGTGAAGGAGTCTGTACCGTTACACTCCCCCCCTCCGTGAAGAGATGCGGACCCCGCATCTATCGTAGGGGAGGAAAAAGGTGGAACACCTAGAAGAGTCGTTCGTGGGCCCGAAATATACTTGCAGAAAACAAGTTGGTCCCGGAGGAGACCATTTAACATCCCTTTCGTGCCAACTCCGGATCCTCAAGTATAAGGATTCTTTCGTTTCGATCGTGAGCCGGTTCGATAATCGCGGTCTTCCTGAGACCGTTGCAGCCAAGCTGTAACGATCTGAGGTGACTTTTTATCGATTTCTTTCGCGGATTCCCATGTGTCTTGCTCAATGCCATAACCCGTCCAACGGATGAGGTATTCCTCACGGCGCTTGGACGAGTTCTTAATCACGCGGGACTTCTGGCGCATGATACATGCAACAGTCCAAGTGGGCGAACCATCGGTGTCAAACTCAACGGGCTAACCGAGATGCGGTTGACCGTCAGAGTGCCAAGGTTTGAGAAGGCTGACATGGAACACCGGATGAAGCTTCATCATTTTTGGTAGGTCCAGGCGACACGCGGTAACTTGTCGGACTTCCCGAGTGACCTCGTCTCGCGGACCAATTACCCCAGAGATTGTATATGGTCCGACCCAGCGAGGGACAAATTTAGGTTTGCCTGTCGCTTTGAATTTCATATTCCTGGTGGAAAGGAGGACCTGTTCTCCGATCGAGAACGTCACTTCGTGGCGACGCGTGTCGTAATTCGCTTGTTGCCTACTTTGGGCTGCCTTGAGGCAGTCTCTGCAATGGTTTTGGCGGTCAATGTGGGAAGCCCACCATGACTTAGCAGCTGGGCATTTTGAGTCGACCTCAGCGGCCATGGGTGTACGAGGGTCATAACCCAAGTAGGCGCGAAACGGTGTGTTTTGAATAGATTCCTGCCACGAGTTGTTAATAGCAAACTCGACAAGAGCCAAGGATTGGTCCCAATCATCGTGGTAAGGACCGACGTGATGGCGAATCATATCTTCGATAACACGATTCATACGCTCCGTCTGACCGTCGGTCTGAGGGTGGAAAGCGGTTGACAAGGCCTGGCGGGTTCCCATGAGACGCTGAAGCTTGGAGCCAAAATGAAACGTCTCGATCACTGAGTAGCTTTTTAGGGATACCGTGGTGGCGGACCACTGTGTCCAGATAAATAGCCGCAAAGCCAACAGCCGAAACTATAGTCGAACATGGCGCGACATGCACCATTTTGGATAGCTTATCCACGAAAACGGCAATAGCATCATGACCCGAAGTCGTAGGAGGCAGAGCTGTTATCAAATCCGTGCTAACACAATCCCAAAACTGTAAAGGGATTTCGACTGGGACCAACGTGCCACCAGGCTTCAAGTTTCCTGGCTTGTTGGTCTGACACGAATGACAACGTTTGATGAATTCCTTGACGTCGTTAGTGACACCATCCCAAGTGAATGTACGGGTGACCAGGTCAAGGGTTTTGGTGCGACCGCAATGACCCATATAAATCGGATCATGCTGTTCCCGGATGATATCCTGCTTGAGAACACGGTTGTCTGGGACACACAAGTAATCACGTCCGTGCTTGGATTTCTTGAACCAAAACCTGTCGCGTGAGAACTTGTCTCGCAGACGTTTGTGACCCGCAGCGAAAAGTGGGTCAGACGCGTGACCCTCCAAGATCCTATCCATGATGGATTTGATTGGCAGAGGTGAACCCGGAATCGGCTTTTTCGAACGAACGCGAGGTTTGCACTCTGTGACCGACAGCGAGTATACCATGAGGTGGAGTGAAAGATCGTGGTCGCCCGGTGTAGACAAGTTAGGATTACGACTGATTGGATCAGCCACGTTATTACGTCCGGCCCTATACTCCCATGTATAATGAAAAGGCGCGAGAGTCTCTTGCCAACGCCCCATGCGACGAGAGAGGACACTCTTGGTATCGAAGTAAGTAAGAGGGTTATGGTCCGTGACCAATGTCATCCGGGACCCCTCCAAATAACAACGCCATTCGGTCAACGCATGGACGATACCAAGCATTTCCTGTTCCGACACAGTATAGTTCTTTTCAGCCGGGATGTACTTCTTGCTAGAGTAAGCTATAGGGTGTTTATCCTGTGGCAAAACAGCGCCTGTGCCCAACAGAGAAGCGTCGGAAATAACCTCGAAGGGCTTGTCAAAATCGGGGAGCATGAGAACCGGGGCAGAAGTCAAAGCCGTTTTCAACCCTTCAAAAGCGGATGAATGAGCCGCTGTCCATTTTGCTCCCAAATCGCCTTTAAGTTTTGTAAGGTCCGAAAGAGGAGCTGCCATGGACGAATATCCCTGGATGAACTTTCGAAAGTAATTGGTCAAACCCAAGAACTGTTGAACGTGTTTCGCATGTCGAGGGGTTGGCCAATCTCGGACGGTAGCTACTTTTTTCGGATTAACCTTGACGCCGTCACGACCAATAATGTGGCCTAAGAACTTAAGTTCGGATTGGTTGAAAGTGCACTTAGACAACTTCGCATAGAATTCCTCGTCTTGTAAGACCTGCAGGACCTTTTCGAGGTTAGCTGCGTGCTCTTCGGGATTACGACCGTAAACCAGGATATCATCGAGATATACCACCACGAACTTGTGCAAGTAAGGAGCAAAAATCTTGTTCATTACTGCCTGGAAAGTGGCTGGAGCGTTCGCCAAACCCATGCCCAGCACTTTGAATTCGTACTGACCCATCGGAGTGGTAAAGGCCGTCTTAGGCGCGTCTTCGTCCGAAATTCGAATCTGGTAATAACCCGAAGTTAGGTCAAGGGAGCTAAATATAGTAGCCCCGCTCAGTCTATCGATGGTTTCGTCAATACGAGGAAGGGGGTATCTGTTCTTGATAGTTATGTTATTTAGCGCTCGCCAATCGCAAACGACGCGATAACCGACACCGCCCGGTTTGGCAATGATCATAATCGGGGCCCCATATGGGGAAGAGCTTGGTGAAATGAATCCGTGCTTTAACAAGCCAGCCACGTATTCTTCGCAAAGAGCCGTCTCCGCCGGGCTCATGCGTCGATTGCGACGATAAGGTGCATACGCGTTTTCCTCAGTCTTGATAACATGAGGAATATCCCGATGCTTCGGAGTTTGCATGGGAAGAGCGTTGAACACTTTCTTGAATTTACGCAACAAGTCTCGGACCACATGGGCGGGCATTAGGGCAGGATCTCCATGTTCCGGACATTTTTCTTTAACCCAGGATTCGAAGTCGACTTCAACTTCAGGTGGGTTTGGAAGATGATCCGAACTGGGGAGTGCTTTAGCCAGGAGGTCCGCTGTCTTGGTGGCCGATACATTAGAGGCGGAGTAGTCCACCGGACGAGAATCACGAATGTTGACCATAATGTGATTCGCCCCAGCCTTCAAAAATTTCGCTGCCTTACGACCAGAAATGACAGGGTCAACTGATGAATCACCCGAAAGTGCCATAGTGAAGAACGAATGAACCGAACTATCTCTCGTTCTGTTAACTGGAATTAAGCTACAACCATGCTTTTTGAGAATAAGGCGCATGTCGTCATAATCGAGAATGGCTTTTTCGTCACGCATCCAATCGGACCCGAGGATGAGGTCGAGACCACCAGGGAGTTTATCGACGACATGGACATGGGCAGAACCTTTGAATCGCTGAATGCTGAACGGCAAAGTGGCTGTACCATTGATACCAATGACACCTTCGTTCGCACACGTGAAGCCTTCGGTACCATGCTCCCATGGGCGAATATGCAGGCCTAACCGCTCAGCCGTGTCTTGAGCCATCAAACAACCCGTAGCGCCGGAATCGGCCAACGTGACCATCTGATTTGAACCAGAGCGTGCAGTAAATATCACGTCAGTGGCAGTCTTGGTATTGACTTCATAAAGTCTGTCCAATCGCTTAAGTTTGATCGGGGAAGCGTTGGTATCGCCCGGACGTTGATTCCGTCGGTCATACTTGGTGGGGCGACGGGCGATATCCTGCAGTGCTCTGCCTTTGGGATCGTCGACCCGTTTCCACCAGTGTTTCTTAGTCCGCGATTTAACCGGACTAGGGACCTTAGGTTTTTCGTCCGGACCAAAATAAACTACTTTCGTATTATCGTTGATCGCGTGCCATTCTTTCATCATAAGACAAGCTTTTTCGGAATCAGGCGGATCATACCACACCTGAGTAGACATGCGCCGAGGGGTGGAACCATCCGGAGGGGGCTTAATGTGGTTATCGCCCGATTGGTACTCCTTAAGGAGTTCCCTGCCCTTCAGTAACCGAGAGACGTGTTTGTCCGAACTAGCCTGACTAGGGAGAACGAAAATATCGGACGTTTCATATGGAGAGTCATTTTTGCTTTCCCAATTATGTTCAAGTACGGAGACTGCATCGGCAGGGAGAGGATGAGCATAAACGCAAGATCCAGCCAACGAAACATGCATGCCATGCTCCGTGGAATATTTGTAGGGACAGGGAGAAGATATCCAATTAGTGCTCGTTACATCAATGGTAGGGGTTAAGCCCAACATCTCAAAAAGTTCTAACTGGGCCGCCAAGGTAAGTTCTAAAGGGAACACCTCTTGAACGGCATCTGCTTCAACTACTCGGTCAGGGCCTACTGTCATGACCCGGCCGGCCGCTTCCTAGTGCCATGAAGGAATGGGGCCATTGTTATCCCTTTTCCAATCAGGGCAGGTCTTGTCCGAGAGTGCGGGCCATTGGTTGTTCGGGTCATATCGGACCAAGCACTCGGCAGGGATCGTCCGCTCAGAAATGCACTAAGCCATCTTATGGAAACACCAAAAGCATCGAGAACCCTGATGGAGCCAAATGGACTGGCCAACACTCACGGAATTGTTCATGTGCATGGGCCTATTAGGGTCTTTTCCACTGAAATCCGGTGCACTTGACTGACCTGAACCCATAGTACTGTGGCCCCGGCCCCGGCCAGACCCTTGGCCATAGCCGCGACCTGGCCCCCTCTGGCTAGAGTTGGAACCGAAGGCACCACACACACGACGACCAGGAGTACCGAAAGTCGGACCAGTAGGGGGCGGGCGGTAGGTTTGTGCAGAGCGACCACAACGACCACCTCGTCCACCGTTCGAGGAGGGACCCATCCTGGCGGACTTGATAGGTCTGTCATCGATGTCCATAGCTACTCCGCGCCCGCCGTCTTCCAGCGAATCATCAGAATTTGAATCAGATGGGGGTAGGGGAAGGTCGGTTGCAAAATGGACCCTATTCAAAGCAAGAGACGTGCCAGAAGGGCGCACAGGCTTGCCCGGAAATCGGGTTTTGCTGTCTCTGCCTATGGTCCGACGGTTGGGGAACCCGTAACCACCCAGCTTGTTCCTAGCGGAGGTAGCCGCTATGGACTGACCTTTCGCGGACGAAGAAGCTCGAGCTTCGTCCATTTGGAGATAGTGGAACAGATCTTCCACAGTCTTGAACGTAGTTCCGGATTCGCGGCGAGAGTAGGACCCGACTTTGACAGACTCTAGCAAACCCGTACGGAAAAAAATTAACTTCTCACGAGGGGTCAAGTCAGGGACCAGGCGGAACTCCGCCCTGATCCGATGGTAATAAGCCTGAACCGACGCGCCAATGAACTGTCTGACAGTCCCTTCGTGTAAGCGGGTCATCGCTAACTCGGCCTCAGTAAATAATTCGGGAGTGAAGAGGGACTGGATCCAAGTGAGGATGCTTGCCCAATCGAACCCGAGAAACTCACCATTGGCGAAAGTGTCATCGTAAGTGCGCTTGAGGGAGCCGTGCAGGGCAGCTGATAAGTGAGGAATGACATGAGAGAACGAATCCCCATAACTTTGACCGAACTGCACGGACAACGCCGTCTCAACCGCAACTCTCCAGCGTCTGAGTTTCGAGCTACCGTCTAGGTCACCCAGTTTCTCGTCAGGAGGAAAGGAGCGTAGCTCTTTCCTGAGCTCAGTAATTTTCTTACTCAACCCAAAATCACCCACCTGACGAGGGGCCAATGGAGAAGGAACAGCCGGGGTTACAGGAGGAGGGGGGAGACTAGCGGTCGACTCAGCAGCCTTGCGAGACGCAGACTGCGATGACTGCGTACCTGGCGTGGGCGGCGTAGGCGTAGGGGTCTTGGAAGGAGTGCGGAGAGAATCTGCTTCATAAGGAGGCAAGGAGGATTGTGTGACACCGCTCTCACCTTCATCGGAATCCGAACTCGGATCATCGCCACTAGGGGGGGGGTGTTTGGACTGACCCGACCCATCGAGGGGTGTGGGAGTAGTCCGAGACCTACCTGTGGTCCGAGATCTAGTGGTCCGAGCTGATCTGTCCCGCTTGCGGTTAGCAACAAGAGCAAGCAAAGGTACAACCAACAGTGATGGGGCAGTAGACTGCTTAGCATACGCACGAGGAAGAGCAAACTCCTCAATTACAACCTTAGGGCCTACAACCACTGAATCAATCACCTGCCTGAGTTGACGAGGAAGTTTGACCTCCATAGTCTTGTCCAGCGGCTCAAGGACGGTGTACAGGAAGGCATAGTCCGGTTTCCTCGCCGTCCTGGCAGCGAGTTTGGCATTCAACAGCTTAAGGCGGTCCATGACGTCAGCAGTGCTCGTAGGCATCTTGTGAATCCAGGCGTCAGCATCACCCTTGTCGGCCAAATGGGCAGCATATAGCTTTGACATGGCTTCACGAATAGTGGTTACCATGTACTCGCCAACGCCACCCTTGAAGAACTCATCCATAGATTCCGAGATGGCAAGAGTGAGCTCTTCGCTGGCATAGGGGCTCCAGGGGTGCGTCCCATCATGAAAGAAGACAGAACGCCACCCAGACTTCTTCGTAGGCTTCTCCTTGACAAGGATGGGGGCCTGCGGGCGAGCAAGCTGCGGCTTATAGGGGGGACATCGCCGCCACCTGCGACTTCTACGCCTTCGTAAACGGCTCAGGTGGAACCGAAGACAATGCAGAACGCTTGAGGGTGTTAGCCGCCTGGGAGTACGAAGGAGCAGCGAGGGCTGCGGGAGGGGGAATCTTCAACAACACCTTCCTGGGGGGAGGCTGTTGCACAGGCACATCGTCGTCCTCAGAATCAAAGTCCAGACCAGAGTCGACATCCATGAGTTCAGGTTGATGCACGGACAATGGTGGTGCTGCAGGGATGGTCCGGATCTGGTCCGCTGGAGGTCGAGCATGCAAGGCTGATCCGGGCAACTGAAATGCGGCAGGGTCGGGCATGTGAGTGCTCATCTGGCGAATCTTGTCCATGCAAAACTCAGCGATCCTATTACGCTCAGCCGCGTCAATCGTGGACTGGAGGGGCGCAACGGATGTGTTGACGCCACCATCCCTGCGAGCGATTTCGTCTTTGAAAAGCTTGGACTGAGCTAGCAAGGCGGCATAGTCAACCGCCTGCTTGCGGACGATCCTGTCAGAGGCCTTGCTTGCTTGCTCGGACCGGACCAAGTCCTGCTCGAGACGTATAATATCGTCCTTGAGCCCCGAGACCTCTGAAGGGAAAGGGGGAACAAGAGGGTAAGTACGGGGCGGAGTAGCGAATTGTAACTTACGGGAAACGGAAGAGGGTGACAGACTAGTCTGATGCATGGAAAGGGCAGCTGTGATCGAAGAATTAGGAACGACAGGTTCGATCAATGCATTCAACTGTGGCTTACCCGTGCAGAAAGCAGCCAGCTTAGTCTCATGATGCGTAAGTGTCAACTCGTTGGTGGAGATGATACCGCGCAAGTACAAGATGGACCGCTGATGCTCTTCAATGGAGGACTCAGTCAATTGCTTAGCCGCATTGAGGTCGACCTCAAGCCTAGCAATGTCCGCCAAGATGTCGCGACGATGGGACAAATCCATCTCACAGCTCTCTCGGAATTCTCCCATCAACAATGCCTTGACGCAATTGACGTGCATCAATTCGCGAGAGACGGTGTACAACTTCGACTTGAGGTCGCGGATGCGAACCAAACGACGCTCAGGGCAGGGATCCTCTTCCTCGTCCTCAGTCCCGGGGCATAGCACAGCCGGAATAGAGAGGTGTCGGTGACCAGTGACCGGATCAATAGGGGCCCTGCGCAGCCTAGAGAGTAATCTCTCGAATTCGTCTTTTGTAGGACCCTCGAATTCCACGGCAAGGTCAGCGCGGCCAGGGGGAATAACCCCAGCATATCATCCAGGGATACCTTCGGACCAGGGACACCCACGAAGGTGGGTCCGCTCGGACCACCAACGGTGGGCCCGGGAATCTCGACGTTCTTGTGGATGAACAGCGGGTCACCAGGATTGCACGCTGGGTTAGACCCGATGAGGGGAATAAACCCAGGTGGTGCGTCCGGAATATTGTTCACGACAGTGCATTCCATGCCAGTTAACTAATTTCGGATTTGGAATCCGTGCATGCCGTCAGCCAAATTTCGGACCACGGATGAGGACGCGCCCTGGGCTGGACGCCTGCGTGACTCGCTGTGGTCCATCTCGGACAAGGTGACGACATAGTCGGACACCGAGGACCCAGGCAGTGCCATCGCAGATGCAATAACCGCCATACGGGCAGGCGGACCAAAAGGTGGTACGACCCCAACGAGCGCAGCCCTGGCAGGGACCTCGCCCTCCATGCGAGGGGGGTGCTCGATGGTTGGCGGTGTATCCTGAACACCAGCCATGGGCGTATCAACGATGGGGGCTACACCAGCGATAACGCCAATTGGGGGGACGGCTGCCACCTCAATTGCAGCGGGAATGTCCGGAGGAAGGATTGGGGCGAGGTCAGGAGGCACAACTGGCGCGGCTGGTGGGTCCATCAATTCGGCATCTGCCAGAGATGCTGGACGGCTACTTTTCGCTGCCATACCGCAGACAATAATCTAAGTAATAAGGATGGACGAAAGGAAGGAGAGCGAATAATGAACGGAAGAGAAAATTCGGAAACTGAAATCGTGGAGTTGCGCAATGGAAAGCGAGAATCGCTGGAAGCGCGACTAGCTCCGTAACCAGTGTGACAGCTCAGAAGCAACGGCGGAAGGGTAGTGCACACGAGAAGAGATAATAGCTAGATTGACAGGAGCTTAGCATAAGGTTCGGAGGTCTAGCTAGTAGCTATAGGATACTACGTCACTTAGTATGGTTAGTTGTTAAGTATGGTAAGGGATGTAGGATGTTCTCGAAGGCTCGTCAATAGGTATAATGATGATGGCCGTGAAGAGAGCAATCCGGTATTGTAAGGCAGCCGGCAGGCGTGCTTGTGAGAGAGGCAGTACATGAGAAAGTACTGTCTCTTCGTGCGTACGTTGTTACTTTAACCAAAGGTATGACTGTACCTAAGGGTCTAATAACGGTCAGAGCCTGTGAAGGAGTCTGTACCGTTACAGTCGTCCACCCCCCAACCTGCCGTCCTGTAGTCAATCTACCAACCCCCGATTGAACATGCCTGTACTCTATTCCCATTATTGGAGATAAACCAAATGCAATATTGTGCATAGAATGAAGGGATGATCTGAATGTCATGTCACTTATCTGCCCATGATAAATGCATCGGGGCCAAATATGACATGGGGGGGGAATTGATCCTACTTGCCATGCATATCCCACACACTTGCCCATCCCAAATGCATTTAGCATATACGAAAAATTGAGTGTAAATCCATACCTTGGGACATGATCTTTGGCTGCCAACGTGCACCGTTAATGCAACGGGATAGAATGCAAGACACATGGAGGACCTCTCCTTTGTTATTTCCCTTTCACTTTCTGATTAGGAAATTACCTCGCTCATGCCCACCTTGTCTAAGCACTGACTTTGATTTGCATTCTGAATGATTGCTGGCTAGTACAACTCCTATAGAACCGCACCCTCATAGATTGGATTTCTTGATGCACCAAACGCACAAAATTCACTTATCGACACGAAACACATGGTGTCTCACTCTTTGTTGGTAAATAAATCTACAAGCGATACCCACGCAGATTAATCACTTTCCCAATCCCATTTCTGCATTATGCTTTACCAATCTGAAGTATGTTCGAATAGATTGTCAAACCAGAGGGGGATAGTGACGATGCTGAAATAGTGATTTTGATGCTGATTATGTCTAGATTCTATCTTGATAAATCCTGCAGCTGTTATGCAGTCCACTCTAGACCTTTCCTGACGGGTCCAAGATTCAGACTCTTCCTAGATATTGATTGATAGCATCATGACTGATTGCTTTCTTCTATTTTAATCTAGCTCTGAACAGGGCCTTGCCCCACAGGCTACTCTTGATTCATTCCCGGCAGCTCCAATGGTGATGATAATTAGAATGATGATGATGATGATACTGCCCTGCTGATACTGCCTGATGATGATGATTATAATGCTGATAATGCTGGCCTGATGATTTGGAACCTTAACTTCCACATCATGAGGGGGGACATTCAACTGACTTATCAAGCATGAAGATACCTGCAGCTCCAGCTGTCCCTCCAGCTCCCCTGCAGCTCCAGCTCCCCGGCAGCTCTAGATCCTGCAGCTCTCCTTCAACCTCAGCTGCCCAGCAGATCCCCTCTAGATCCTGCAGCTCTCCTGCAGCCTTATCTGCCCAGCAGATCCCCTGCAGCTCCACCTGCCCTGCAGCTCTCCTGCCGCTCTAGCTCTCCGGCAGCTCTAGATCCTGCAGCTCTCCTGCAACCTCAGCTGCCAAGCAGATCCCCTCTAGATCCTGCAACTCTCCTGCAGCCTTAGCTGCCCAGCAGATCCCCTGCAGCTCCACCTGCCCTGCAGCTCTCCTGCCGCTCTAGCTCTCCGACAGCTCTAGATCCTGCAGCTCTCCTGCAACCTCAGCTGCCCAGCAGATCCCCTCTAGATCCTGCAGCTCTCTTGCAGCCTTAGCTGCCCAGCAGATCCCCTGCAGATCCAGCTCTCGTGCAGCTCTCCAGCCTCTCCAGATCCTGCAGCTCTGCACCCTGCCCAGCTCATGCAGCTGCCCACTAGCTCCTACATGCAGCTGCTCTACAGCCCCTATGCTACACTCAAGTTGACATGCCTCGCCCCAGCAATTACCACCTGACCTGTGGCTCCTACATGCAGCTTCTGTGCACCTACCGAGGAATGGACCCTAAATGGTTACCCTTCCCATAGCATTGGTAACCATGAATTCTGACCACATGGCACTCCAGGATTTGGCCTATCTCCTTAGGGGTACATCACGTACAGCCTCCAAGATTACCATCCTCCAGAGCCCTGTATCTTCATGAACACTGGTACCTCTTGCTCTCCCCTTTTCCTGCTAAACATGATTGATTATAGCCTCCTCATCCGAGAGCTTTGTGTCCCTTGTCTCCTCTTATCACACTTTGAAGAGACAGATTATTGATGGGCCATGCCACTTAGAAAGTGAACACTCTAGAACCTGGTTCCACTGTTTTGATATTAAAGTACTTTCGCTAGTAAATATCTTGACAAATGTATAGAGCAGTTCTATGATTGATTACACTTTAAATATTTTAAATTGCCCCTCTAATGTAATCCACGGTATTCTTGTGTACAAGAATATCATGGATTGGGGGGGATGTTATAGACGACTTATACGTCGTATCTAGAGTGGCAATGAGTGCACAGGTGTGAATCCCCTCCGGGCCCTGTGCCGCCTGCAGTGCAGCACCGAGGCCAGCTATGGCCACGCGTGCCACTATGCAGGACAGATCTGTACTGTTGCCATCTCCTTCCATCTTCCATATAGTCCAAGCTCCCATGCTTGGTAGTCCTCTTCACTCAATGTAACGAGCATATCCTGTAGTGTCTGCAGTCCCGACTTACGACATTAAAAATAAAGGGATTGCTTGAAGCGTTCAACCACTTCAACGGACTCACCCGACCACCGCAGGGGCACTAAGGGCACCCATCTTTTTTGTTTTAGACTCAGGCCCTGAGGGCGTTGATGAGTTCTCTGATGTCGTGGAAAGATCTGGTGGCCCGAAATGCAGCAGCATCAGGCCAGCAGCAGCAACACCTCCAGCGAGCGCAATCAATGATTGATCCTCCCCAACTACATTTGCTGCTCCTGCAGAAGCATCTGAAGCTGCAGGGCCAGCAAGGAACGGAAGGAAGAAGCTAATGAAGGGGAATGAAGAAAGGGTTGGTACATGCTCGTAGTACACACACATATGCAAATGGAATCACGCTTGGACCTGCTCCTCGCCCTTTCTCGCAGTCCGCAAATCAAGTTTCTTATTAACTACGGTATTCGCCCCCTGCCCTGCCCGTGACTGCTAAAGCATTTTTCGTGTCGCTTGTGACACGCGCTTATCCAGGGGTGATCAAAATTCTGAGCTAGCCGCATACGAAACTTTTCAGAACGCTAGAGAGCAGGATTATTGCCACAGGAGTAGAGCTTGAATCTCCCACTCGTATATTTGAATGGGGTGACTCGAGACCAGCCTCGATGCACATGGCCTCCCAGAAGAAAACCGCCACCCAAGCACTGTGACAGCTCAGAAGCAACGGCGGAAGGGTAGTGCACACGAGAAGAGATAATAGCTAGCTTGACAGGAGCTTAGCATAAGGTTCGGAGGTATAGTTAGTAGCTATAGAATACTACGTCACTTAGTATGGTTAGTTGTTAGTATGGTAAGGGATGTAGGATGTTCTCGAAGGCTCGTCAATAGGTATAATGATGATGGCCGTGAAGAGAGCAA
Organism: Chlamydomonas sp. ICE-L; assembly: GCA_013435795.1. NCBI lineage: Eukaryota > Viridiplantae > Chlorophyta > Chlorophyceae > Chlamydomonadales > Chlamydomonadaceae > Chlamydomonas > Chlamydomonas sp. ICE-L. The sequence goes on from JACBWV010000099.1 coordinate 1,209,496, forward strand.
TCCGGTATTGTAAGGCAGCCGGCAGGCGTGCTTGTGAGAGAGGCAGTACATGAGAAAGTACTGTCTCTTCGTGCGTACGTTGTTACTTAGACCAAAGGTATGACTGTACCTAAGGGTCTAATAACGGTCAGAGCCTGTGAAGGAGTCTGTACCGTTACACTCCCCCCCTCCGTGAAGAGATGCGGACCCCGCATCTATCGTAGGGGAGGAAAAAGGTGGAACACCTAGAAGAGTCGTTCGTGGGCCCGAAATATACTTGCAGAAAACAAGTTGGTCCCGGAGGAGACCATTTAACATCCCTTTCGTGCCAACTCCGGATCCTCAAGTATAAGGATTCTTTCGTTTCGATCGTGAGCCGGTTCGATAATCGCGGTCTTCCTGAGACCGTTGCAGCCAAGCTGTAACGATCTGAGGTGACTTTTTATCGATTTCTTTCGCGGATTCCCATGTGTCTTGCTCAATGCCATAACCCGTCCAACGGATGAGGTATTCCTCACGGCGCTTGGACGAGTTCTTAATCACGCGGGACTTCTGGCGCATGATACATGCAGCAGTCCAAGTGGGCGAACCATCGGTGTCAAACTCAACGGGCTGACCGAGATGCGGTTGACCGTCAGAGTGCCAAGGTTTGAGCCGACATGGAACACCGGATGAAGCTTCATCATTTTTGGTAGGTCCAGGCGACACGCGGTAACCTGGCGGACTTCCCGAGTGACCTCGTCTCGCGGACCAATTACCCCAGAGATTGTATATGGTCCGACCCAGCGAGGGACAAATTTAGGTTTGCCTGTCGCTTTGAATTTCATATTCCTGGTGGAAAGGAGGACCTGTTCTCCAATCGAGAACGTCACTTCGCGGCGACGCGTGTCGTAATTCGCTTGTTGCCTACTTTGGGCTGCCTTGAGGCAGTCTCTGCAATGGTTTTGGCGGTCAATGTGGGAAGCCCACCATGACTTAGCAGCTGGGCATTTTGAGTCGACCTCAGCGGCCATGGGTGTACGAGGGTCATAACCCAAGTAGGCGTGAAACGGTGTGTTTTGAATAGATTCCTGCCACGAGTTGTTAATAGCAAACTCGACAAGAGCCAAGGATTGGTCCCAATCATCGTGGTAAGGACCGACGTGATGGCGAATCATATCTTCGATAACACGATTCATACGCTCCGTCTGACCGTCGGTCTGAGGGTGGAAAGCGGTTGACAAGGCCTGGCGGGTTCCCATGAGACGCTGAAGCTTGGAGCCAAAATGGCCTGTGAACCGCGCGTCTCGATCACTGAGTAGCTTTTTAGGGATACCGTGGTGGCGGACCACTGTGTAAATAGCCGCAAAGCCAACAGCCGAAACTGTAGTCGAACATGGCGCGACATGCACCATTTTGGATAGCTTATCTACGAAAACGGCAATAGCGTCATGACCCGAAGTCGTAGGAGGCAGAGCTGTTATCAAATCCGTGCTAACACAATCCCAAAACTGCAAAGGAATTTCGACTGGGACCAACGTGCCACCAGGCTTCAAGTTTCCTGGCTTGTTGGTCTGACACGAATGACAACGTTTGATGAATTCCTTGACGTCGTCAGTGAAATTGAAATTGAAATTGAAATTGTTACATCCGTGTAGAACCGTTTCTCACAGGACGTGAAGTTAAGGACACCATAGTGTAAGCCGGAGCTAGCTATAGTCACCGTAGGGCCATCTCAGTAAAAAGAATTACCACCGATGCCTGACCGGCAGGCACCGTAGCCACATCATGCCAGTGCAGCTTAATACGGGGGTTTTTCACCCCGGTTGGGAAGCACCGACACAATGCAGCTGGCAAGACAAAACCTGAGAGGGGGGACGGTCTGTGTGCTAGTCCCCGGGTATCGACCCGGGGTGTGCTTCCATAAAACGTCTGCACTGTAAAATACTCTGAAAGCTAGTGATGGTGTGGGAGTGGACTGTGTCCGCCAGTTTGAGGGCACATGATCTCTGAAGTCCAAGAGTGGTCATAGAAGTCAAAAAAGAGGTTGGAATAGTACCAGTTGTTCCAACGGTGATAACTTCATAGTGAACGAGGTATCCAGCCGATCTAAGGCCATTTACTAATTCAACATGCTAGGCGTGTTTAGTGATAAACTTAGTAGCATGGTTGGTATCAGAGCAGTTTCCAAGCTCAAGAACCCAGAGTTCTTTATCAGACATACAGGTAGGAGAGTCTTTGTCAGGTAGGACGGCAAGATCAGGTCTCATTCTCTTCCAGTCCGCTACAGTAATAGTGGAGGGGCGTAACCAGTCAGGGAGACGTTTGCCCAGGACCCCCCTGGGGAGGTCCTCTTCCTTGCCAGCGTCCATGATCATTCTGCGGGATCCCAGGGCTCCGGTGCAAATGGCCTTGTGGATGAGTCGCACTGCGGCGTCATGTCTCTTGATATAGAGCCCCTTGAAAGTCCGGTGTGTGCAGCCCGCCAGGATGTGGCCCGCTCCGTCCTCACAGGTGTGGCAAATGGGGCATAGGGAGTGTCAGCATGAATTGCGGTGCTCTCACGCGTTTTATGACTTGGTGACTACTTATGTACTTCCTTAGAACTATCGGCCCAGACAGTGTTTCTGTCTGTACTGTGTCAGCTTCCCGTAGACTGTGTCATCCTTCATGACACGGTGACAGCTTCCTGTTGACTGCGTCATCGGTCTCTCACTGACACACTCTGTATAGCCGGTGCCTGGCTTAAGATTCCTGACTTAGGGTCTAGTCAGGTTACAGGCATCCGCCTCTCCCACCGCTGGTGTTCTTTGGCATCCGCCTGTCCTTGTAACGCTATTCTTGTCTCCGTGTATAGATTGGCGCGTCTGTCTCCGCTGCATACATCTCTCTCCACTCTTCGAAGTGCTTTCTAGCTGATAGGTTACGGGCTTATTACTTCTACCACTGCTTTACAATGCAACTTCCGCGTGGGCCTCCTGCCGGCTTCGAGAAACTTACCCCACAGAATGGTATTTCCTGGTCGCGCGGTATGGAGAGCGTCATTATCAGTAATGGATGCGACCGAATTCTTCCTCTAAAGATTCGTGTTCCCACTGATTGGCTAGATGATTGCGCGCCAGCGGCCTCTGCTGCCGGAGATGAGTCTCCTCCCGCCATCATGGAAGCCCCCCCCCCCTCCAATACCTCCATTTCTCCGTCTCCTTCTCCTTTTGTCCAACGTCTCCGACCTGAGGTTGAGGATATTCTGATGCGCCTATGCTGTGTTTCCACACAGATTATCCAGTATGCAAGGTCGCCTCCACCCGCTGATGCCCGCTTTACCTACGACACTGTAGACCTTGCTCTCCATAGCCATGAAGATGGCTATGCTTACGGCAAGTCTGACGACTCAGAGGAAGATTACTCTGATGATTGTATGGAAGATCTACAGAGTGCCAGAAGTGGCGACTTCGGTGGAGTCACTCCCTCTTCTGCTACTAGGGTTTCCCACACCTCCACTGTCTCTCCGGTGTATGAGCCTCAATTGGCACCTTCTCCTGCGGTCTTCAAGCCTCCGTCTGCCGCTCTGCTTGCGCCGCTTCCACCGGACCTACCTGAGGTGGTCAAGCCGTCTTTGCTGCGGAGTTCGTCTCTTGGTCCTTTGGGTCCTCTACTCAACCTTGCAGAGCAGGCTCGCAACCCTGCAGAGCGGGCTCTTGGTGCTTACCATACTCGGGCTCGCGAGGCTGCTGCCACGAGTGTCCACAGATCTGCTGCTGGCACCTCGCAGGAGCCCCCTCCACCTCCACCGGTGGATCTGCCACCTGCGCCTGGCCCTCCGCCGTCTATGAATCCTACGCTGTCCGGCATATCCTGGGAACATCTGCTTGATGGCACACCACCTGTGCGGCTGGCTGTGCGGGACTGCCGGCTTATTCGCCAAGCCCAGTATGCTGGAGATTCTCTTGATCGCACTTTGTACGGTAGGCTGGATGAGGCAGCCACTCGGGCTAATCTAGATAGAAAGGGTCGCCCTAAGCGTGTGATGGCTTACTCTGAGCTGGGTCATGAGTGTCGTGCTTTTCTAGGACCTGTGAAGGCAGGGATTAACTACCCTTCCCCTGGAGGTGTTACCTTTGGTGGGATTGGGCGTAGGAACAATGATCTCCGAGGGTATCAGTATGTGAAGGTCCCTCTCAGTTTTGTTCCTGTTAGGCCTGATTTCGAGCTCGTTGCGAGTGTTGCGCGTTCCTTAGATCTCATTAGGAACTTAGATGATCAGCGCGCATATGATGCTGGCATTGCTGCCGAGTATTTTATGTCGGTTCGTGCCTCGTATGCTCCTGTGCCTGATCCTCTTGCTGCTGGACCCTCGGCCTCTCATGGTGAGTCTCGTGTAGATCCTGCACTGTTGGGTTTTAGTGCCCTGCCCCTGGAACGTCAGGAGTTCATGTGTCTCACTATGATGCTTGCGAACATGACGGATGCGATGGTCAATGTGTATCAGGATTTTGCCACTCCTCGGGATATCTTCTTGCATATCCGAAGACAGCGTTCTGATGCTCTTGCTGCTCGTGTCCCTCTCATGCTTGTTGAGCTTCGGCGTGCAACCATGGACAACTCTGAACCTGTGGATGTGTTCTTTCGCAGGGTCCGGGGCTTGTGCACTGACCTCCGCAGTGCGGGATACCCACAGCCTCAGCGCCATGCCATGCATACTATTATTAATGGCATCATGCACCCCCGCTTCGACTCTCTGCGGCTACAGTTTGGTCTCGCACTGCATCAGAACCAGCCTGTTGATTACTGGACCTGTCTGGCAGCATATAGATCATTAGATTTCTTGAACGTGTCTCTCCCTAAGTCTGATCCGAGGCATCCTGGTTGGTCCCGCGATCCTCCCCAAGTCCCTGCCAATGCTGCTTTTCAGCGTGGCAGGGGACCTGGTCCTCAGGGTTCCGGGACTACCAAGAGGCGCTTGGATTGCACTTGGGGGCCCCTGTCTTTCCAAAACGAGCCACTCGGAGGACCGTTGCTGGACGAAACATCCGCACCTGCGAAAGGCCAAGGCTGGTGCACCGGGCATTGAACCCGTGCCCGTTGCCTTGGCCCTTCCAGGTTCGCTGACTCGCAAGCAGTTGTCCTCCTTGCAGGCTCAGATTGATGGGTACGCCATGTCCAAGAACTAGGAGGTACGCTCTGTCCTATTGTCTTGCACTACGAAGTTCTCTAACGTGTGTAGCCCTAGTCTTTCTGAGGGTGTCTGGCATGTGGACTCTGGAGCTGGAATGTCAATCACGGGTGATAAGTCTTTGTTCACTGTGTTTGAATCTTCTGCTGTTGGGCCTACGGTTCGATTTGGTGACGGGGTGATTCAACGGTCAGAGGGTAAGGGATCCATTGTGTTATGTAGTGATTGGTTACCAACATCAATCACTCTAACCAATGTTCTTTATATCCCTCACTGTCCGGTGAATCTCCTGTCAGTAAATGCTGTGGCTCATTCTCTCCACTGCCAGGTTTCTTTTGATAGTCTTAGTTGCACTGCCACTCAGGACTCTTCTGTTCTCTGGTCCTTCCCTGCCTCCAGTGATGGTGTGTACAAGTTTGCATGTAGGCCTTGTCACACCTCCAGTCGTTGTTTAAGAGTTGCTGACAATTATCCAGCGTTTGCACTTGATGTTGATGAGGACGGTGGAGTTGTTCTCCCTACCACTCCTGCATGGTTGTGGCATAGGCGGTTGGGTCATCCCGGCTATAGTGCCATACACAAACTTGTCAAGAGTGGTATGGTTAAGAACTTACCCCTCAGTCTGGGTCAAGTGCAAAAGTTGGGTAAGATCCCATGTGATGCTTGTCACAAGGCTAAGGGCAAACGTCTCCCTTTTCCTAAAGAAAGCAAAACTGAGATCCGTGCACCTCTCCAACGACTTCACTTGGATATCATGGGACCAGTTCATATTAGGGGTCTGCGTGGGGAGTTTTACATCCTGTGCCTCATAGACCAATTCTCTGGCTTTGCTGAAGTATTGTGCTTGAGGACCAGGGATGAAGCTCCCTTAGGCAGTCCAAACTATCATCCTCAGATGGTCAAATCAGCTGCAGGGGTTTGCCTTTAAGTGTCTGAGATCTGACAGGGCCAAGGAGTTTATAGTTAAATGGTTCGAGGATTGGCTGATATCGGTTGGGGCAGTACATGAGTTATCGTTGGTGTACACTGCCCAGCAGAACGCAACTGTGGAAAGGTATAATGGGGTCTTGCAGTCTATAGCTAGGAGTATCCACCTGGAATCAAAGCTAGCTAAGTCTTTCTGGCCTTATGCCTTCCTAGCTGCTTGTTACCTTCGTAACCGACTGCCCAATCAGGGACGCAAGACACCTTATGAGTTGTTTTATGGGGTGATGCCTGATGTGTCGTTGTTACGTGTGTTTGGATGCCCCTGCTATGTCACGTTAGTCAATGGGAAGAAACGTAACAAGCTGGACGAAAGGGCGTTATCTGATAGACTGGTTGGGTATTCTCTGGTGAGTAAGGGTTATTTTATTTGGGTTCCTAAGTTGCGCCAGGTAGTAGAGAGTCGTGATGTACTCTTCTATGAACAGTTTAGCTGTAACTGTATTCCTGGGCTTCCTCCCTATGACGGGTCGCCGTATGTTTCTAGCGTCCCTGCCGCTATCAACGGACACATGCCTGAGGCTGCGGGCCATTCCTTAGATCCTTTGCTTTCCCCAATTGTTGACCACTGTCCTGGCCATAGGATGATTCTGCGTCCCAGGTCAGGGGCTGCTGGTACTGTATTGCGTGAGAATGCACTGGGCGGGCGAGGTTCTGCAGTTCCTACGGATAAAATCTTAGCCGAATCTCAGGGGGTCGCCAGGCCCTCCTCTGCGTCAAATTCCGTCGGTGAAGCTCTAGGATTACGACAATCTCAGATCATAGTGGAGCCTCTTATAGGTCCATTGTCTAATAGTCACCCTGCTCCAATCATCTTGGATGGCTCGAAGGGGTTGGTGAGCGCTTCGCCTCCTGCCGTTCCTTATAGATTAATCGGGAGCCCGGGTGATGATGTAGCCTTTGCCGATAGTGCAAGTGATGATCTTGATCATTGGTCAGGCTCCGATACTGCGTATGGCTGGGGTGTTCCGGTCGACCCAGGCTTCGTTGAATTAGAGGCAAATAAGGCCGGCCCTGTTCAACCAGGCAGTAGTTCTGCACTGGGGGCTCTACTACCGGTTACTGCTGATACTGCTGATATCCCCGCTGCTCATGTACAAGTAAACTGCTTGTACGTGGGAGCATCTGTTGCCCCCTCCACTGAACTAACCTATAAAGCTGCCATGCTCCCTACCAACCCTGACAGGGATCAATGGCTTCTTGCTATGAAGGATGAGATGGCTTCCCTACATGCCCATGGTACTTGGGTACTCACTCCACAGCCTCGTAAGCAAAAGATCCTGTCAGGCAGGTGGTTATTTGTGAAGAAGATTGGGGTTGATGGTTCTATACGCTTCAAGGCACGTTTTGTGGTACGTGGCTTTCTGCAACGTCCTGGGCTGGATTTTCATGACGTATATGCCCCTGTCTCCTCTAAAGCAGGTCTTCGGGTGCTCCTGGCTGCCATCACTCATAGAAAGATGTTTGTTCGGCAGCTGGACATCAAAACTGCATTTCTGAACGCTAAGCTGGAACCTGGTCTGGACCTGTACTGCCGCCAGCCTGAGGGCTTTCAGCACCTTGGTCCTAACGGTGTTCCCCTTGTGTGCAAGCTGCTCAAGTCTCTTTATGGATTGAAGCAGGCACCCAGGGCTTGGAGTAGGGATGTCAAGCGGGTTCTGGTTGCACACGGCTTCACTATGTGCAAGGCTGAACCTGCTCTGTATTTTAGGAAGGATTCTGATGGTGGGTGGAGCTATGTTCTGACCTATGTTGATGATTTTATCTGTGATTTTAGTGAGCTGGATAGGTATGTGTTGCTTATCCAGGCTATGGAAAAGGCTGGCTGGGAGGTCAAAGAGATGGGTGTTCCGGTTCAGTTCCTCTCTTTGGACATGCATGTTACACTTGATTCTGAAGGCAGGTGTGTTCAGATCAACATCTCTCAGCACACCTACATTGTTGATCTGGTGGAGCAGTTTGGTCTTACTGATGCTGCCCCACCCAGGTTTGCTGCCCCCATGGCCAAGTCCACCGTTTCTGACGCCCCTGGAGAACCCCTGCCGTCTAATAGCCAGTACCTCTCTCTTGTGGGTGCTTTGCTATACCTGGCTACTTGCACCAGGCCTGATATTTCTTTTGCTGTGAGCTACCTGTCCAGGTTTTCTGCTCACCCTACCGTCCCTCTCTGGGGGGCTGCCAAGCGGTTGCTCTTGTATTTGAGAACACATTCCCACCTGGGTCTCACTTACACCCACAACCCTGAGTTCTCTTTTACTGTCTTTAGTGACTCATCCTTTGCTGATGATGGGTCTGACAGGCGGTCTCAGACTGGCTTTGCTGTGCTAGCTGGGGGGTGCATAGTGAACTGGATGAGCAAGAGGCAGCCTACTGTTGCCATTAGCTCTAGTGAGGCTGAGTATCAGGCCCTGTCCCAGGCTGCCATGGAGGTACAATGGTTGAAGAAATTGAGGGTGGATCTGGGTCTGCCTTGTGCTTTGGTTACCATTCAGGGTGACAACTTAGGGTCTCTAAGTTGGGCCAAAGACTGGCAGCTCCTGCCTCGCAGCAAGCACATTGATGTTATTCATCACTACATCAAGGAGCTGGTGGAGGATGGTTCACTGGATGTTGCCTATGTTAACACCGTGGATAACTGTGCTGACCCCTTCACCAAGCCCCTTGATCCTGCTGTGTTCTGGAGGTTTGTCCGCATGTTAGGTATGACCGCTTCTTCTTAGGGTCATCCTTGCATTTGGTCATATTAGTTTCTTTTAGTTATCAAAGTTTGGCATTAGGTTCCTATTCCCGGATCGGGTTTTCTATACCGTTGTTACCCTTTTTTGATATTAGTTTTTCCTCTCTTTCTAGCTTGGCAAATTGTTTTAGAATTTTTTGCCTTGTTTCATTCCTTCCTACAACCCTTTGGGTTCCATTTGAAGTTCTCTCGATTTTTTCGGAGTTCTTTGATTTTTTTTTTTTATATATGTTACATATAGTTCTATGTCCCCAGTGCCATAGGTGGAGAGGTAGTATTGTATGTCACCTGTGTCATAGGTGGAGTGTCAGCATGAATTGCGGTGCTCTCACGCGTTTTATAACTTGGTGACTACTTATGTACTTCCTTAGAACTATCGGCCCAGACAGTGTTTCTGTCTGTACTGTGTCAGCTTCCCGTAGACTGTGTCATCCTTCATGACACGGTGACAGCTTCCTGTTGACTGCGTCATCGGTCTCTCACTGACACACTCTGTATAGCCGGTGCCTGGCTTAAGATTCCTGACTTAGGGTCTAGTCAGGTTACAGACGTCCGCCTCTCCCACCGCTGGTGTTCTTTGGCGTCCGCCTGTCCATGTAACGCTATTTCTTGTCTCCGTGTATAGATTGGCGCGTCTGTCTCCGCTGCATACATCTCTGTCCACTCTTCGAAGTGCTTTCTAGCTGATACAGAGGTAGTATAAAATTCAGACTGCGGTCTGGAGTCAATATAGTGAATCCAGGAGTGGTGGAGGAGGGTTTTGTAAGGGGCAGCAAGGTCGTCAGGGAGGAGCATCAGGGTGCAGGTAGGGCTGAGAGTATTTTCAGCATGGTCAGCACTGGCTAGGGCCCACCTTAGAGCTTGGTGTGCTTGTGTCGTGGAGTTAGGAATGTCCACCAGTGAGCCCCCAGTCCAGATGGTAAGAAAAGGGTCTTGGTTGGAGCCAAAGAGCTGATCAGCAGGGCTGGTAGAAGAGAAGCTGGTGAGGCTTTGGTCGTAGCTAAGGGGGTTAGAAGTACGATGGTGAGTAATGCCCAGAGCAGCTGCTGCTTGGTAGAGAAAAGGAGAAAGAGTGTTGGTAGCAGCAGGAGCAGCTCTGTATCTGGTGAAGAGGGCAGCTAAGTCAGTGTGGTGTGTTCCTCCTTGGGTCAGTTGGTTCCATTTGGTAGGGTGGTGATTTTTGAAGTGGTCATAGTTTTGTTTGAGAGAGGTTAGTCTGTCGTTGGGAATGTGCCCAAGACAGTGACCAGTGGGGTTATAAAGATATGAAACGTTGGTGTGTGTGTGTGGATTGGTCATCCAGAGTGGTGAGGATGCCTGTTTGTATAATGTAGGCTGAGGGTGGTTGAATGTCCCAGTCTGGGTGCCTGTCGTGTGTGTCAATTTTCAGAAGTTTGTGAACAAGGTTGTGGTTGTCAGCATTAAATCCTGGGGAGGTGGCCCATTGGCCTTGTTGTTGAAGGTTAGTAAGGTGGGTGTCCTTCCTAGGGTTGAGGTGTGTGGTTAATGGGGGAGTAGTTTTAAAAGTGTGGGTTAATTGGTCGTATGCTGGTTGTCCCAAAAGTTCAACAAGGTGAGACGCATTGTGAGATTGGGGTTTCCAATGTATGGTGGAGGTAGTGGAGGTAAGAGATGTGCTTTGGTGGATGCTGTATCCCATGTTTGTGTAGGAGTTGATATGTTCGTTGTGCATGATGGTTGGGGCCCATTGAACGTGGACAACAGTGGAAGTGACTAGTTTGTCGTCGTTGTAGGAGCGCTTGCCCCGCCAGCTCGTGATGTGCAGGGCTTTGTATTGGGATCCGTAGGTAAGGTGGAGCAGGCGCGCCGGTGGTGCAGGTGCGCTGCTGTCGGGGGATGTCATGGCCTCGCGGATCCTGTCAGGGTGTGAGGTGGGAGTTATTCTATATGCACGGTAAAATTTAGAGGTGGAGGAGTGACGGATCCAGGATTTGCACAAGTGGTGGCGTGCTGCCCAGGTGGCATCACTGCTGGGGCAGCCCCATGCTTGGTGCGCGTGACTGCCTTCGGTCTGCGTGGGCCACGCCCACCATTGGTTTCCTTCCAGGTCCCCAATGGAATCCGCCTCGTAGTCTGCGTCAGTAACAGTGGCGTGAGGTTGGTAACGCTGGGTGGGTGGGGTGGAGGGTTCAATAGAAGCAGGAGATTTAACGTTATCGGTTGTGTTCTGCGCAATTGCGTAACCGGGCGCAAGTTGTCGGTGTGAGAGGGGAAGTGGGTCAGAGTGTATTGGGGAGGCGACAGTTTGGAGGGAGGAGAGGTGAGCGGTGAGGCGGTTCAGGGACCGTTTGTGGTGTTTAGTAACTTTGTGTAAGGTGATAAGAGAGAGATCTGTAGTGCTGACAAGGTGAGTTCCCATGGGGGTGACCAGGTCATGGTATGAATAGATGGCCAGGTCATGGAATGGAGTCATGAGTGATACAGGGATTGCCTGTGGAGGGAGAGGAAGAGAGTGTATGTTAAGTTTGTCAAGAAGTTCTGTGTTATTCCAAGAAATTGTTATGTCAGATTTTTTAATAATTTCCAGCTGGCGGGCTAGGGACATATACTTAAGTTGCTTGCGGGATAGAGAGAGAGGATCTAGAGTGGTCATGGTGGAAGTTGATTTATTAAGGAGAGCTCTAGTGAGGATTCCCAGGTGACCTTGGTCGTTCATGGACTGGGTGAGGGCTGTTGCAGTAATCTGGGTGTATTCAGTGAGTAGGGAGGGCACCCCTAGTCCTGCCTCTGTTTTAGGGAGGTGGAGTGCTCTTGTCGGAAAATATCTGGGAAGGGAGCAACAGAGTTTAACTGTTTTTAATACTGCTCTGTCAATGACGTGAATGTCGGTTAGTGAGAAGGGAGCTACTATCATGGGGTATTTAATAGCTGCTCTGACATATTGTGAAATTATTCGTAAGCATTGGGTGGGGGTTGCCCTGTTTTTAGCTTTGGTGAGGATACTCAGCCCTTTATTGTGAATGGTTTCAATAGTAGAGTGGAGTTGAGTTTTCCAATTTAAGGTAAGTGAGATGTGAACCCCCAAGTATTTGTAGGCTTGGTCAGGCGGCTGGTAGGTAGCATAGGAGTTTCCTAGTGGAATTTTATCTAGCCTTTGTTTGAGAGTGTTGTTGTGAGTAGGTTGAGAGGGGTGTGATTTGTGGAGTATGCCACTGACCACACATTTGGTGGCGTTAAGAGGAATGCCCGACCAGATGCTAAAAGTTTGAACTTTACCACATTGGATGCGAAGGTCCTCTGAGCTGCCGGTTAGGACAGCAGTGTCGTCAGCATACCCCAAGCTGCTGGTGTGGTGTTCATCTGCTGTTTTGGAGGGTAGGGATGCTGCTCTGTATCCTCGTCCCCCAGAACGGAGCCATCTGTGTAGGGGTTCTAGAAAGATAATGAAGAGTAGGGGGGAGAGAGTATCCCCCTGGATGGTGCCCCTAGTGATGGGGATGGGGGAGCCAGGTGTATTGTTAAGGAGAATATGTGTAGTAGAGTTTGTGTAGATTCCTTTAATAGTGTCTATAGCGTCGTGGGTGTAACCCAAGCTGTGCATGATGCAGAGAAGTTTTGGTGATCAATCATGTTAAAAGCAGAGCTAAAGTCGAAGTAGGCAGCATAGAGGTCCTGGTGGAAGAGGGCAGCGTCCTCAATGTTGTGGAGTAGGTTCAAGAGTTGTCTATAGGTACTTTTGTCTTTTCTGAAACCTTCTTGGCAGGCGCTAAGAATGTGGTTGGTTTCAGAGTAGGTAGTAATAGTGTTAGTAACAAGGGAGGTCCAGAGTTTGGCTACAGCATTGTTAAGGCCTATTGGCCTGTAGTTTTGAGGTAAGCAAGGATCTGATTTTTTGTAGAGCATGACTGTGTGAGGTTTTCCAGCAGTCTGGTGTTTCTCCCAGGATCCATACTAGCTGCATGAGTTTGTGTATGATGAGGTGCATTTCCTGTGGGAGGCACATAAGTAATTCATTAGGTATGCCGTCTGGGCCAGTGGCTTTGTTGGTAGAGAGTTTCCTAATACAGTCAGCATAGGTGGTTGAGGAGGAGAGAAAGGTGTAGGGAGAGGCAGTGTTTTGTATGGAGTTGGCTGGAGTTTCCAAGTGGTATTTGTCTGTGTGTATTTCCCATGGAGGGGGGGGTGGCGTGTCGTGTATAGTCATCTGAGATGGGTGGAGTGGGAGGTGACATGAGTTTTCCCATATGTTTAGTCATAACTTCCAGGAGACCCTGGGTGCTAGTGCTGAGTGTGTGTGTGGATGCGTCCAGTAGAGCAGTGGGTGTGTGTGTGATTTTCAGGAGAGAAAATATACCTGTGAGTTTGTCGTGCTTGTGTACTGAGGCGGCGTCGGAATTTCTTAATGGAGGCGGTTGCTCTCTCCTCTTTGAGTGCAACCTGCATGTGACGTAATTCTGTAATACTTTGTTTAATATCAGCAGTTAAGGAGAGACAATAGTCAGAGAGGAGTAAATTTTGAAAGTGCTGTTGTATTTTAATTTTAGTGGTAGGTGAGTATGTGCCTGCCGTGTGAGGTGTGCTTCTAAGTTCCATGTATTGTTGTTGGTCAAGGTGGTTGGAAGCTGTTCGGAGTGCTTTAATGTGTTTAATATGGTAGTTAAGTCTTCTGTAGGTTTTGGCAGTTTGTCTTGGCAGGAAGGTGCCTGGTGTACTAGGCTTGGTAGGGCAGGTGTCAGTCATGATGGAGAGAGCTTGGTGAAGAGTGACCATGAGATGATTTGTCATGCTGTTAAGGTCTTCTGGTATGGTGGCTTTGAGTTCTTGTCTAATAGATTGAATGTGTGCAGATGTTTTATCTTCTCCCAGTAAATTTTGTGCTATAGTCCAGGCTTTATCTATGTTAATGTGGCTGTGCTGGAATTGATGGAGAAATTGATTAGAGATGGCTTCTTTAGCTTTGGCCATGTCTTGTTGCTTGAGAGGAAGCTGCAGTTGAGGTGTTGGATTGTGAGGTGGTATGTCAAGGTTAGGAGGGGGAAAGAGAGAGGAGGTAATGTGTTGTTCCAGGGTCAAGTGGTCCAGTGTGTCTCCCATTTGGTGTGCAGTTTCTGTCACCGTGGTTGCAGTTGAAGGGTTGATGAGAATGATGTCATCTATCCTGCTACTGTAGGAAGTGTTGTCTGAGTAAGTGTGGGGACGTGGTGACGGTTGAATGTGAATTGGATATTTATTAAGGTGTTGATAGTGGGGCTGGTCCTCCAGGTGCTTGATTGTGTTGCTTCTATCAGTAAGGTAGTAGGCTGCATTCCAGTCTCCCCCTGCAATATAGTGATGAGAGGGGTTTTGGGATATAATGTAGTGAATGTGTTCATAAATTCGGGCTCTTTTGGCAGGGTCATTGCAGGGCATGTAGACGCCTAAAATGTGGGTAGAGTTGTTAATAGTTTGATGAGTGAGATGACCAGCTATGTCAGTGGGGACTTCATGTTTAATTGGATGTGTAGTAAGAGTCTTTTTTATAAGTGTGATAACTCCAGCTGAGCGGGTTACAATGTTGTCTGCATTGGTAGCTTGCTTAATGGTTTTGCTGCTGTGATGAAACTGGTAGTCAGATAGGTCTTGTTTGATCATATTAATTATACCTGTGTTGTTAGAGGTGAGTTTTGTTTCGGTGAGAATAGCAATGTCTGGCTCATTAGTTCGAATATGGTCGTAGAGTGTTTCCCAGGATGAGAAGATGCCTCTGCAGTTGGAAGTGATAATGTTAGTGAGATAGAGTGCAGTTTGCTGCTGTTGAACAGGATATGAGGTAGTGTGGGTTATTTTAATTCTTTTCGTTGGAAGGGTTTTTGTGGTGAGTCTGGGGGGAGTAGGTTTCTTGGTAGGAGGTTCTGCTCCAAAGATCCTGCTCTGGCGCATCTTGTTGCTGTCGGGTATGGCAGGTCTAGTAGGGATAGGAAGGTTAGTCTTGGGAGGTTGAGTTGTATCCCTGGGTGTTTTTTTGGTGGTCGGTGGTTTATGTGTAGAGTTTGAGTGGAGGGAAGTGGGGTTGCAACGGGTAGAGGTTCTTTTAGGTTTCTTAGATTTGGGAGGCTCCTCATCATCAGAGACAAGGTCTACAGTTTCTGTAGGAGCTGGGGGCTCTGTAGGATCTGCAGGGTGAAGTTGATCTGTAGGGTGTGGAAGGTCTGAGAGAAGTTGTTGAAGTTGTGAGGAGTCTGTAAGATCCATCTGGTCTGTAAGAAATATCTGGTCTGAGGAGTCGGTAGCATTGTGAGTAAGAGTGGTAGGTAGGTCTATAATGATAGTTTGAGTTGGGTTGTTTGGTTCATAGTAAATTTCAGGCTGGAAAAGTTGAGGGCAGGGTAGTCCAGATGTGTCTGTAAGGGTGTAAATGTGCCCTTGAAGATGTTGCCAGTCAGGAGGCTTCAGGGGATAGGGGCCTTCAGAGTTCATATCCCACCACTCACCGTCCAGTTGCTTAATGGCCTTAGCATGTCCATATCCAGAGTGATAATGTAGGAGGAAGCAAGAGCAGTTGGTAGGGATGCGTTGTAGGATCTGCATCTGTGAGCTGCCCAGCATGATACCTTCAGAGTAGGTCAGTGAAGTCCCTGCGATTTCTGTGTGGGGGCTAATATGGTGGGGAATGTATCTTGGGTTGGTGTGCTTAGTAAAGAGGCCAAGGTGAGATTTGTTGGAAGAAAGGTAGAAATTAATAAGATTGCTAGAATAGTTACTAGTGAGACTGTAATAGTGCCCTTCTAGGGTCCATTGTTGGCACGTATAGTTGCGCACATGAGTGTCTAATTTTACAGAAAAGTCTAGGATTTCGTCAAGATCAAGAGCTTTGTACCCCAGGTAAATGTTGATGGAGTGTATTTGGCAGTTGGAGTCGATTTGTGGTTCCCAATATGGGAGATTGGTGCGGTGGGTGGTCTGGGTTGTTTGTACGGCGGGGGTGGGGGTGGTGGCTTGGTCCTCCTCCATGGGGTCCTCCGGGAGGTCCTTCTCCATAGGGTTGATGGGGTTGTGATCTAGCCATGCTTCATTGGGTTGTCCTGGTTGTAGTGTATAGGTGTGGCCCTGGATGCTCGCCCATTTACGAGGGGTGTTCAGGAGAATGGGTTGGTGTTTGAGAGAGTCTATCAAGTACCACTCACCCTGGAAGTGTTTGATTGTGGCTGCATGGCCAAATACCGTGCTGAAGTTGAGTATGCATGCCTGGTGGGGGTGGAGGCGCTCTAATATCTGTTCCTTTTTGCTGCCCGGCATGATGCCCTTGGGGCATGTCTCTCGGTGTCCATGGTTAGGAAGGGGAAGCTGAGCAGGGGTGTAAGGGGGGTTATACAACGGGGTGAGGATGCCCACAATGGGGTGGTGTAGATGCAGGAAGGAGCTAAGCAGGGGGACTGAGAAGTTGCCCTGGCCGTGTCCAGTTGTGTAGTGCTCGTCCCTAATTCTACGGCGGCTGGTGTGGAGGTGATCAGCGTATGCGAGGATAGCTAGGGGTTCTATGTACGGACCTCCTAGGTAGGTATTTATGGCGTGGGACTGGCAGAAATTATATGCTTGGGGTTCCCAGTATGGGAGGTGGGGTTGGGAGGGGAGAAGAGGGAGGGGGAGAGGGGGTTGGTCTCCTCCTCTACATGTGGGGTGGGGGGGTGGGCAGTTGGATCTGGATGTGTTTAGGCTGGTGGGGATGGCTGGGTGGGGGAGGCTGTTGGTGGCCTGGGGACCCCCAAGTTGGCTATTCATTGAGTGGGCCTGGCAGAGGTCGAATACTTGAGGTTCCCAGTATGAGGGGTGGGGCGGGGGGTAGGGGGGTATGGAGTGGGTGCGAGGTCTGACCCCTTCCTCTACAGGTGGGGTGAGGGGGCAGGCAAGCGGGTTGAGGTGTAATTAGGCTAGTGAGGATGGTGAGGTGTATGAGGCTGGTGATGACCTGGGGAGCCATGAGGTAATACAAGCAGGTGGTTACCGGGAGGTAATATAATAGCATGGAGGTTCCGATGATGAGGCAGGGGGCGGCAGGGGACCACGTCTTCTTACATGAGCATCTCCGTGCCTTATAGATAAAAGCCTTGCTGCCTCTTCCCTGTCTACGTCTAGTAGCTCTGTTTAGGGTAGGGGGGGGGCAGTCTGGCAGGGTCAGGTAGATGCATGTGGTGATTAATGCCCATCCCGCTATTATAATGTTCCATAGTATGAGCCCCTGGGCCCATGCGTCTGAGGCATAGGGAGTGAGCCACCACCGAAAAATACTAGAAATGGTATCACCATGAGGGCACATGCTCAGGTATGGATTTACCCAGGAGTGTCTTTGGGCCATCCTCTGATCACACCTAGGTTGCACATAGTGTACATATTGGGCCAGGGTGCCTACTCTACTGGATGCTTTTGGGGAGAGGGGCTTTAGCTTCTTTGTGGGAAGGCTTGTTACTTCTTTGGGGGAAGATTTGTGCTTCTTTGGAGGAAGGCTTGTTGCTCCTTTGTAGGAAGACTTGCTCGTTTGTAATGAGGCTTGTTGCTTCTTTGTAGGAAGACTTGTGCTCGTTTGTAATGAGGCTTGTTGCTTCTTTGTAGGAAGACTTGTGCTCGTTTGTAATGAGGCTTGTTGCTTCTTTGTAGGAAGACTTGTGCTCGTTTGTAATGAGGCTTGTTGCTTCTTTGAAGGAAGACTTGTGCTCGTTTGTAATGAGGCTTGTTGCTTCTTTGTAGGAAGACTTGTGCTCGTTTGTAATGAGGCTTGTTGCTTCTTTGGAGGAAGACTTGTGCTCTTTTGGAGAGAGGCTTGTGCTCTTTTGGGGGGAGACTTGGTGTTTATTATGATGATGACTTTTTGGTGGGGGCATGCTGTGTGTGAAGGGTCGTACGATGGTATGATTGCAAGGTGGCATGGTCTCTTCAGGTGGGTATTGACAGCAAGTTGGTGATCTAGATTTTGGGTGTTGGCATGGTCACCTGGTCGCATGGTTGCATGGTTGAGAAATCGTCTCATGTGGGTCCTGGCGGCAGGTTGGTGATCTGAGTTCGCTGCATTGCCCTGATCGCATGGTCGCGTTAGGTTGGAATTGGTAGCAAGGCGGTGTTCTATATTCGCAGAGCCGCTAGTATGGATCTTACCCTGCTTCGGCTTTTCTTGTTTCGACTCTCCTTGCTTATGCAATTCTTGTGCGGCACGGGGGCTAATTTTGTACATGATTGGGCAAGTTGTGTCGCGCTTGAGCTGTTCGAGTGATGAGGCCTTAGTATTTGTGGTAGTTGCCAGGAGTCGTTTATGACGATCGGTCTGCGGGTCCGCGTTCAGAAGGGTAATGTGACGCTCGGTGGGAAGGTCCGCGTTCGAAAAAGCAGGTAGCTGTCCTGGGTACCTGCATGGAGGGGGAAAGTGTTCGTTAGTAGGTTTCTCGATTGCATGGAGCCTTCGCTCCTGGCAGCGACCATCAAGAATGCACCAGGGATACGCGCTTTGCATCCCCCCCTGTTGGGAAGTCCAGGGAGAGGCGCATTCTGTCCGGAAATTCATACTTCCGACTGCCCAGAGGTGCAGCCGACCAAAATAACCGCATATCACCCTGCGATCACAGCGATTGCTGCGACTCGCGTCAGATGTTGAAGACAGCCACTTCGATAGCAGCATCGCCTCTGCGGAAGCATGAGCTCCTGTTTGGTTGCAGTTTCGGGGAGAGTTGACCAAAACTGCACGAAACAGAGAGCAGGTGGTATCATTCGGTAGCGCAGACGCAGGAGGATGCGAATGCGCTACGCGAATGCTAAGAAGGAGAATGAGTAGCGAGAAGGTTACATGGGAAATTCGAATGGTGTAGTCCCTAGACAGCGGCTAGACAGCACTATCACGGCTGCGGATTTCCCACAGGTGGTTATCAAGAATATCAATATTGTATATCTCCATAGTATGGCATCGCCTACGGAGCATGTAGTGAGCCTTTGGGGCCTTAGCGAGCATCCTAGAAAAAGCAGCTTTTGCACGATTGCTTGAGTCACCATCCACAAAGAGGGATCCCAGGTAGATAAAAGATAACTTTGTAGAAAGCTGTGCTCCATCATAGACAAATTTGTAATCAGGATCCATACGGGCCTCATCACAGAATTGCTTGTTGAAAACGACAATCTCAGTTTTCTTTATATTCACAGCCATCTTAGTAGCCTCGCAGAAATCTCTCAGGCAGTCAAGCAAGCCCATTCCCACTGCACCAGTTACATTACATTACATTACATTACATTGCATTACATTACATTACATTACATTACATTACATTACATTACATTACATTACATTACATTACATTACATTACATTACATTACATTACATTACATTACATTACATTACATTACATTACATTACATTACATTACATTACATTACATTACATTACATTACATTACATTACATTACATTACATTACATGTTAAAGTTTACTTGACACCGCGAGGGTGTATGAGACTCTGTGCTTTAAACAAAAAGAAAAAGCACCCACAAAGCAAAAAACCCCATTACATCAGGGGTGTGTCGAGGACAAACAAACCAAGCTCCCAACCACCATTTTGGTGGCGTAGGTATTAAACCCCCTAGAGCCGGACCCAGATCTCAACCACTTACAGTGGCGGAGGTAAGAAGCTAACAAATGAGAAGTCACAAGAAGAAAATAAAAAAAGGGATAATAAATTACGGTGCCACTAAGCAGTCCAGGGCTTCCTGTCTTGCTCTTCTACAAGTACAAAGATAGTCGGCTAGGTTGCTCCAGAAAGTCTTAGTGCCATTTCCATTCATAAAGGTTCTGAATGTGGAATCGCAGAATTCCACATTCCATACGGTTAAGTCGGTATCCTCATGGACATGCCTATAAATATCTGTAAACAGCTTATGGTAGCGGAGGCGAATATCATTATAAAAAGGGCACTCAAACATATGCATTTCATCCTCAGGTTTTTGGAACCCACACATTTGACAGTGTCTCATTGAACGAGGGATGTGTGCTCTATCCACCACCCTCATTCTTTCTGTGTTCAGCCAATGGAACCCATTCTAAACTGTGCTATAGAACGAATCTGATCCTGCTTATGTAAGGCAGATGTAAAGGGAATCAAGCCATTCTCATCATTGCTGTTGGCTGCGAACCATTTCTGGTATCGGAGGCGTTTAAAGCCAACCCTTCTCTCATCAGGGATGTCTCTGACTGCATTGGTGTCACTTGGGTACTTAAACCTCCATGACTCAAAAACTTCAGACATAATACCTTCGACATCGACAGCCTCCAAAATGTTGAGGTTTTTACTGGATCCTAGCTTGTGGAGAGCACAACGTAAGTCATGAACCCAGCCAGTGTTGGAATCAAAAGATTCCTCAAGAGCTATTCTAATGAGATCCTCAGGTTCTTTATCTATGGTCTTGTTCCAGAAGCGCAAAGCTTGTTTAAGCCAAGCAAAACACAACGGGGTTCTACCCAGCTCTTCCATGATAATATTAGATGTAGTAGATTGGCAAACACCCAACATTTTGTTTAAGTATACCTCTATGCCATTTCTCACAAGCATGGTCATTTGAGATAAGTGTGTTGTTCAGAATAGAAGGAGCCCACACCTCACATCCAAAATTCAGGATAGGTTGTACAAGAGAATCAAACAGGTGGGTGAGAATATCAATATTGTATATCTCCATAGTATGGCATCGCCTACGGAGCATGTGGTGAGCCTTTGGGGCCTTAGCGAGCATCCTAGAAAAAGCAGCTTTTGCACGATTGCTTGAGTCACCATCCACAAAGAGGGATCCCAGGTAGATAAAAGATAACTTTGTAGAAAGCTGTGCTCCATCATAGACAAATTTGTAATCAGGATCCATACGGGCCTCATCACAGAATTGCTTGTTGAAAACGACAATCTCAGTTTCTTTATATTCACAGCCATCTTAGTAGCCTCGCAGAAATCTCTCAGGCAGTCAAGCAAGCCCATTCCCACTGCACCAGTTACATTACATTACATTACATTACATTACATTACATTACATTACATTACATTACATTACATTACATTACATTACATTACATTACATTACATTACATTACATTACATTACATTACATTACATTACATTACATTACATTACATTACATTACATTACATTACATTACATTACATTACATTACATTACATTACATTACATTACATTACATTACATTACATTACATTACATTACATTACATGTTAAAGTTTACTTGACACCGCGAGGGTGTATGAGACTCTGTGCTTTAAACAAAAAGAAAAAGCACCCACAAAGCAAAAAAACCCCATTACATCAGGGGTGTGTCGAGGACAAACAAACCAAGCTCCCAACCACCATTTTGGTGGCGTAGGTATTAAACCCCCTAGAGCCGGACCCAGATCTCAACCACTTACAGTGGCGGAGGTAAGAAGCTAACAAATGAGAAGTCACAAGAAGAAAATAAAAAAAGGGATAATAAATTACGGTGCCACTAAGCAGTCCAGGGCTTCCTGTCTTGCTCTTCTACAAGTACAAAGATAGTCGGCTAGGTTGCTCCAGAAAGTCTTAGTGCCATTTCCATTCATAAAGGTTCTGAATGTGGAATCGCAGAATTCCACATTCCATACGGTTAAGTCGGTATCCTCATGGACATGCCTATAAATATCTGTAAACAGCTTATGGTAGCGGAGGCGAATATCATTATAAAAAGGGCACTCAAACATATGCATTTCATCCTCAGGTTTTTGGAACCCACACATTTGACAGTGTCTCATTGAACGAGGGATGTGTGCTCTATCCACCACCCTCATTCTTTCTGTGTTCAGCCAATGGGAACCCATTCTAAACTGTGCTATAGAAACGAATCTGATCCTGCTTATGTAAGGCAGATGTAAAGGGAATCAAGCCATTCTCATCATTGCTGTTGGCTGCGAACCATTTCTGGTATCGGAGGCGTTTAAAGCCAACCCTTCTCTCATCAGGGATGTCTCTGACTGCATTGGTGTCACTTGGGTACTTAAACCTCCATGACTCAAAAACTTCAGACATAATACCTTCGACATCGACAGCCTCCAAAATGTTGAGGTTTTTACTGGATCCTAGCTTGTGGAGAGCACAACGTAAGTCATGAACCCAGCCAGTGTTGGAATCAAAAGATTCCTCAAGAGCTATTCTAATGAGATCCTCAGGTTCTTTATCTATGGTCTTGTTCCAGAAGCGCAAAGCTTGTTTAAGCCAAGCAAAACACAACGGGGTTCTACCCAGCTCTTCCATGATAATATTAGATGTAGTAGATTGGCAAACACCCAACATTTTGTTTAAGTATACCTCTATGCCATTTCTCACAAGCATGGTCATTTGAGATAAGTGTGTTGTTCAGAATAGAAGGAGCCCACACCTCACATCCAAAATTCAGGATAGGTTGTACAAGAGAATCAAACAGGTGGGTGAGAATATCAATATTGTATATCTCCATAGTATGGCATCGCCTACGGAGCATGTGGTGAGCCTTTGGGGCCTTAGCGAGCATCCTAGAAAAAGCAGCTTTTGCACGATTGCTTGAGTCACCATCCACAAAGAGGGATCCCAGGTAGATAAAAGATAACTTTGTAGAAAGCTGTGCTCCATCATAGACAAATTTGTAATCAGGATCCATACGGGCCTCATCACAGAATTGCTTGTTGAAAACGACAATCTCAGTTTCTTTATATTCACAGCCATCTTAGTAGCCTCGCAGAAATCTCTCAGGCAGTCAAGCAAGCCCATTCCCACTGCACCAGTTACATGACATTACATTACATTACATTACATTACATTACATTACATTACATTACATTACATTACATTACATTACATTACATTACATTACATTACATTACATTACATTACATTACATTACATTACATTACATGTTAAAGTTTACTTGACACCGCGAGGGTGTATGAGACTCTGTGCTTTAAACAAAAAGAAAAAGCACCCACAAAGCAAAAAACCCCATTACATCAGGGGTGTGTCGAGGACAAACAAACCAAGCTCCCAACCACCATTTTGGTGGCGTAGGTATTAAACCCCCTAGAGCCGGACCCAGATCTCAACCACTTACAGTGGCGGAGGTAAGAAGCTAACAAATGAGAAGTCACAAGAAGAAAATAAAAAAAGGGATAATAAATTACGGTGCCACTAAGCAGTCCAGGGCTTCCTGTCTTGCTCTTCTACAAGTACAAAGATAGTCGGCTAGGTTGCTCCAGAAAGTCTTAGTGCCATTTCCATTCATAAAGGTTCTGAATGTGGAATCGCAGAATTCCACATTCCATACGGTTAAGTCGGTATCCTCATGGACATGCCTATAAATATCTGTAAACAGCTTATGGTAGCGGAGGCGAATATCATTATAAAAAGGGCACTCAAACATATGCATTTCATCCTCAGGTTTTTGGAACCCACACATTTGACAGTGTCTCATTGAACGAGGGATGTGTGCTCTATCCACCACCCTCATTCTTTCTGTGTTCAGCCAATGGGAACCCATTCTAAACTGTGCTATAAAACGAATCTGATCCTGCTTATGTAAGGCAGATGTAAAGGGAATCAAGCCATTCTCATCATTGCTGTTGGCTGCGAACCATTTCTGGTATCGGAGGCGTTTAAAGCCAACCCTTCTCTCATCAGGGATGTCTCTGACTGCATTGGTGTCACTTGGGTACTTAAACCTCCATGACTCAAAAACTTCAGACATAATACCTTCGACATCGACAGCCTCCAAAATGTTGAGGTTTTTACTGGATCCTAGCTTGTGGAGAGCACAACGTAAGTCATGAACCCAGCCAGTGTTGGAATCAAAAGATTCCTCAAGAGCTATTCTAATGAGATCCTCAGGTTCTTTATCTATGGTCTTGTTCCAGAAGCGCAAAGCTTGTTTAAGCCAAGCAAAACACAACGGGGTTCTACCCAGCTCTTCCATGATAATATTAGATGTAGTAGATTGGCAAACACCCAACATTTTGTTTAAGTATACCTCTATGCCATTTCTCACAAGCATGGTCATTTGAGATAAGTGTGTTGTTCAGAATAGAAGGAGCCCACACCTCACATCCAAAATTCAGGATAGGTTGTACAAGAGAATCAAACAGGTGGGTGAGAATATCAATATTGTATATCTCCATAGTATGGCATCGCCTACGGAGCATGTGGTGAGCCTTTGGGGCCTTAGCGAGCATCCTAGAAAAAGCAGCTTTTGCACGATTGCTTGAGTCACCATCCACAAAGAGGGATCCCAGGTAGATAAAAGATAACTTTGTAGAAAGCTGTGCTCCATCATAGACAAATTTGTAATCAGGATCCATACGGGCCTCATCACAGAATTGCTTGTTGAAAACGACAATCTCAGTTTCTTTATATTCACAGCCATCTTAGTAGCCTCGCAGAAATCTCTCAGGCAGTCAAGCAAGCCCATTCCCACTGCACCAGTTACATGACATTACATTACATTACATTACATTACATTACATTACATTACATTACATTACATTACATTACATTACATTACATTACATTACATTACATTACATTACATGTTAAAGTTTACTTGACACCGCGAGGGTGTATGAGACTCTGTGCTTTAAACAAAAAGAAAAAGCACCCACAAAGCAAAAAAACCCATTACATCAGGGGTGTGTCGAGGACAAACAAACCAAGCTCCCAACCACCATTTTGGTGGCGTAGGTATTAAACCCCCTAGAGCCGGACCCAGATCTCAACCACTTACAGTGGCGGAGGTAAGAAGCTAACAAATGAGAAGTCACAAGAAGAAAATAAAAAAAGGGATAATAAATTACGGTGCCACTAAGCAGTCCAGGGCTTCCTGTCTTGCTCTTCTACAAGTACAAAGATAGTCGGCTAGGTTGCTCCAGAAAGTCTTAGTGCCATTTCCATTCATAAAGGTTCTGAATGTGGAATCGCAGAATTCCACATTCCATACGGTTAAGTCGGTATCCTCATGGACATGCCTATAAATATCTGTAAACAGCTTATGGTAGCGGAGGCGAATATCATTATAAAAAGGGCACTCAAACATATGCATTTCATCCTCAGGTTTTTGGAACCCACACATTTGACAGTGTCTCATTGAACGAGGGATGTGTGCTCTATCCACCACCCTCATTCTTTCTGTGTTCAGCCAATGGGAACCCATTCTAAACTGTGCTATAGAACGAATCTGATCCTGCTTATGTAAGGCAGATGTAAAGGGAATCAAGCCATTCTCATCATTGCTGTTGGCTGCGAACCATTTCTGGTATCGGAGGCGTTTAAAGCCAACCCTTCTCTCATCAGGGATGTCTCTGACTGCATTGGTGTCACTTGGGTACTTAAACCTCCATGACTCAAAAACTTCAGACATAATACCTTCGACATCGACAGCCTCCAAAATGTTGAGGTTTTTACTGGATCCTAGCTTGTGGAGAGCACAACGTAAGTCATGAACCCAGCCAGTGTTGGAATCAAAAGATTCCTCAAGAGCTATTCTAATGAGATCCTCAGGTTCTTTATCTATGGTCTTGTTCCAGAAGCGCAAAGCTTGTTTAAGCCAAGCAAAACACAACGGGGTTCTACCCAGCTCTTCCATGATAATATTAGATGTAGTAGATTGGCAAACACCCAACATTTTGTTTAAGTATACCTCTATGCCATTTCTCACAAGCATGGTCATTTGAGATAAGTGTGTTGTTCAGAATAGAAGGAGCCCACACCTCACATCCAAAATTCAGGATAGGTTGTACAAGAGAATCAAACAGGTGGGTGAGAATATCAATATTGTATATCTCCATAGTATGGCATCGCCTACGGAGCATGTGGTGAGCCTTTGGGGCCTTAGCGAGCATCCTAGAAAAAGCAGCTTTTGCACGATTGCTGAGTCACCATCCACAAAGAGGGATCCCAGGTAGATAAAAGATAACTTTGTAGAAAGCTGTGCTCCATCATAGACAAATTTGTAATCAGGGATCCATACGAGCCTCATCACAGAATTGCTTGTTGAAAACGACAATCTCAGTTTCTTTATATTCACAGCCATCTTAGTAGCCCTCGCAGAAATCTCTCAGGCAGTCAAGCAAGCCCATTCCCACTGCACCAGTTACATGACATGACATTACATTACATTACATTACATTACATTACATTAATTACAGTACATTACATTACATTACATTACATTACATTACATTACATTACATTACATTACATTACATTACATTACATTACATTGCTTACATACATTACATTACATAGTTAAAGTTTACTTGCCACCGCGAGGGTGTATGAGACTCTGTGCTTTAAACAAAAAGAAAAAGCACCCACAAAGCAAAAAACCCCATTACATCAGGGGTGTGTCGAGGACAAACAAACCAAGCTCCCAACCACCATTTTGGTGGCGTAGGTATTAAACCCCCTAGAGCCGGACCCAGATCTCAACCACTTACAGTGGCGGAGGTAAGAAGCTAACAAATGAGAAGTCACAAGAAGAAAATAAAAAAAGGGATAATAAATTACGGTGCCACTAAGCAGTCCAGGGCTTCCTGTCTTGCTCTTCTACAAGTACAAAGATAGTCGGCTAGGTTGCTCCAGAAAGTCTTAGTGCCATTTCCATTCATAAAGGTTCTGAATGTGGAATCGCAGAATTCCACATTCCATACGGTTAAGTCGGTATCCTCATGGACATGCCTATAAATATCTGTAAACAGCTTATGGTAGCGGAGGCGAATATCATTATAAAAAGGGCACTCAAACATATGCATTTCATCCTCAGGTTTTTGGAACCCACACATTTGACAGTGTCTCATTGAACGAGGGATGTGTGCTCTATCCACCACCCTCATTCTTTCTGTGTTCAGCCAATGGGAACCCATTCTAAACTGTGCTATAAAACGAATCTGATCCTGCTTATGTAAGGCAGATGTAAAGGGAATCAAGCCATTCTCATCATTGCTGTTGGCTGCGAACCATTTCTGGTATCGGAGGCGTTTAAAGCCAACCCTTCTCTCATCAGGGATGTCTCTGACTGCATTGGTGTCACTTGGGTACTTAAACCTCCATGACTCAAAAACTTCAGACATAATACCTTCGACATCGACAGCCTCCAAAATGTTGAGGTTTTTACTGGATCCTAGCTTGTGGAGAGCACAACGTAAGTCATGAACCCAGCCAGTGTTGGAATCAAAAGATTCCTCAAGAGCTATTCTAATGAGATCCTCAGGTTCTTTATCTATGGTCTTGTTCCAGAAGCGCAAAGCTTGTTTAAGCCAAGCAAAACACAACGGGGTTCTACCCAGCTCTTCCATGATAATATTAGATGTAGTAGATTGGCAAACACCCAACATTTTGTTTAAGTATACCTCTATGCCATTTCTCACAAGCATGGTCATTTGAGATAAGTGTGTTGTTCAGAATAGAAGGAGCCCACACCTCACATCCAAAATTCAGGATAGGTTGTACAAGAGAATCAAACAGGTGGGTGAGAATATCAATATTGTATATCTCCATAGTATGGCATCGCCTACGGAGCATGTGGTGAGCCTTTGGGGCCTTAGCGAGCATCCTAGAAAAAGCAGCTTTTGCACGATTGCTTGAGTCACCATCCACAAAGAGGGATCCCAGGTAGATAAAAGATAACTTTGTAGAAAGCTGTGCTCCATCATAGACAAATTTGTAATCAGGATCCATACGGGCCTCATCACAGAATTGCTTGTTGAAAACGACAATCTCAGTTTCTTTATATTCACAGCCATCTTAGTAGCCTCGCAGAAATCTCTCAGGCAGTCAAGCAAGCCCATTCCCACTGCACCAGTTACATTACATTACATTACATTACATTACATTACATGTTAAAGTTTACTTGCCACCGCGAGGGTGTATGAGACTCTGTGCTTTAAACAAAAAGAAAAAGCACCCACAAAGCAAAAAACCCCATTACATCAGGGGTGTGTCGAGGACAAACAAACCAAGCTCCCAACCACCATTTTGGTGGCGTAGGTATTAAACCCCCTAGAGCCGGACCCAGATCTCAACCACTTACAGTGGCGGAGGTAAGAAGCTAACAAATGAGAAGTCACAAGAAGAAAATAAAAAAAGGGATAATAAATTACGGTGCCACTAAGCAGTCCAGGGCTTCCTGTCTTGCTCTTCTACAAGTACAAAGATAGTCGGCTAGGTTGCTCCAGAAAGTCTTAGTGCCATTTCCATTCATAAAGGTTCTGAATGTGGAATCGCAGAATTCCACATTCCATACGGTTAAGTCGGTATCCTCATGGACATGCCTATAAATATCTGTAAACAGCTTATGGTAGCGGAGGCGAATATCATTATAAAAAGGGCACTCAAACATATGCATTTCATCCTCAGGTTTTTGGAACCCACACATTTGACAGTGTCTCATTGAACGAGGGATGTGTGCTCTATCCACCACCCTCATTCTTTCTGTGTTCAGCCAATGGGAACCCATTCTAAACTGTGCTATAAACGAATCTGATCCTGCTTATGTAAGGCAGATGTAAAGGGAATCAAGCCATTCTCATCATTGCTGTTGGCTGCGAACCATTTCTGGTATCGGAGGCGTTTAAAGCCAACCCTTCTCTCATCAGGGATGTCTCTGACTGCATTGGTGTCACTTGGGTACTTAAACCTCCATGACTCAAAAACTTCAGACATAATACCTTCGACATCGACAGCCTCCAAAATGTTGAGGTTTTTACTGGATCCTAGCTTGTGGAGAGCACAACGTAAGTCATGAACCCAGCCAGTGTTGGAATCAAAAGATTCCTCAAGAGCTATTCTAATGAGATCCTCAGGTTCTTTATCTATGGTCTTGTTCCAGAAGCGCAAAGCTTGTTTAAGCCAAGCAAAACACAACGGGGTTCTACCCAGCTCTTCCATGATAATATTAGATGTAGTAGATTGGCAAACACCCAACATTTTGTTTAAGTATACCTCTATGCCATTTCTCACAAGCATGGTCATTTGAGATAAGTGTGTTGTTCAGAATAGAAGGAGCCCACACCTCACATCCAAAATTCAGGATAGGTTGTACAAGAGAATCAAACAGGTGGGTGAGAATATCAATATTGTATATCTCCATAGTATGGCATCGCCTACGGAGCATGTGGTGAGCCTTTGGGGCCTTAGCGAGCATCCTAGAAAAAGCAGCTTTTGCACGATTGCTTGAGTCACCATCCACAAAGAGGGATCCCAGGTAGATAAAAGATAACTTTGTAGAAAGCTGTGCTCCATCATAGACAAATTTGTAATCAGGATCCATACGGGCCTCATCACAGAATTGCTTGTTGAAAACGACAATCTCAGTTTTCTTTATATTCACAGCCATCTTAGTAGCCTCGCAGAAATCTCTCAGGCAGTCAAGCGTCGCTTGCATATCTGCCGGGGATTCTACCATTATAGCTAGGTCATCAGCATAAAGTAACAATTGCAGGATCTTTCCCCTAAGCTCAGCCCCTACATTTGGGAGCTTGGATTGGAGGAAAGATTCAATTCTATCAATGAACAGACCGAATAGGAGTGGGGATAGGGGGGCTCCTTGTTTAACTCCTACAAGGGATGGAAAGGAGGATCCAATGTCCCCACATAGGCGAACTTGGAAAACGACATGATTATACACTACCAGTGACCCCTCCAACTTGTATGACATTCAGGATCTCCCCCAGCCTGTTAGCCTGCAATTGGCTGACCTTGGAGCACCCCCTCTCCTCTGCCTCCAGAAAGGGAAAGCTCACATCAGAGGGCATAGAGGCTCCCTGATCATCCTCAACGATGTCCTACTTGCCCCTCCCATGACAACAGCCAACATCATCAGCATGAATGCAGCACACAGGCTCTCTACAAACCTCCAAGTTCACATGTCCAGTGCTGCTGCTACAATCTCCATACCTTCCATTAGAGGGTCCAAGATGCTCCTCTCCTGCCCCAAAAGGCATGGTCTCTACTTCACTAGAACTCCTAGGACCCCTTCTTCCCCTCCCCCCATCCCTATCTCCATTCCCTCATCTACCTGCCTTCCCCCATGCCCCCCCTCCCCTGTCGTCCTCATGATGATCACCCAGTCTGCTGTGCAACACAATGATGACTTTGCTGGCAGCTACTCCATTCCCCCTGCCAGCAGTAACAACAGCTCTGGTAGCCTCCCAGACCTGGCCACTGGCAATGATGATGATGACCTGCCTGACCTTGAACATGGCCTCGCCTCCTCCAGTCTCATCTTTAGCCCCCCCCCCGTCTCTGTAAAAAATAACCTCTCCCTTTTCCTCTTCCCCCCCTTACAACAATCACCTACTCTAACCGGCCACGGATTATTTTTTCCCCTTTTTTTCTTTTTTTTCTTCCTTTCTCCCCTTCTTTTCTTCTTATACACCTGCGTTCTTCCCGGCGCATCCCATCGAAGGCGAGAATCTTTTCTTTCTGACTTTGATATTCAGCAATCACAAACCTCCCACGCTATGCACACATCACACTGCCACTGATCCCTCACACAACTTACTCACACGATTCCTTAATCCCACGATCCAGCCAGGCAACTATACCACCAATATAACAGCAAAATTCACCACTCTTCCCCTCTTGATTGATCCCTATGCTTGTCTTGTACACCTGACACCCCCGACCTCTACAGAAGCACACCCTTTTTCTCTTCTTCTTTCTGCTTGAACACAGGGGCTCGGATGTTGGTCGTGGGTAGGAAAGAGAAGGCTTCGGTCTGACATCCCAACTACGTTTCTCCTTATTCGTCTACTTTACCCAAATCAGTGAACCAGTAGAAAGAGGAGGGGTGGGGGATCTGGGCGGTGGCCATTAATGTTCCCGGACCGGATGTGATTTTTAGCATGGGAGGAACCTCAAGATTGTAGATAGAGCGATACGTCGTTGTTGCGTACGTTCTTCCTACTCCTCCCTCTCCTCCCCCATTAAACGAATGAAGAGACGATTGTGGTTAAAGTTCTTTTTCCTTTTTTTCCTTCTTTCTTTCTTCTTTTTTCCCCCCTCCACCCCTCCTCCCCCTTCCCCTCTTCTCCTCCAAGCCAGAATTACGAGATGGACCTCATGCTCGACCAAGCCAGGAATCCTGCTGCATATGAAGACCCCCCTCTGTACCCATGCCCATAGATGGAACAAGGACTCCTGCAACCAGTTCTAAGCTCTCACAAGCCTTAGGTTGAAAGTGGATTACATTCGCTACTTCCCTCACCCATGATCAGTCCCTCACTCATGTCAACATGAACACCTACCCAGTCCACTTCCTTAACAACTCTGGCCTCTCCAGAACCAGGTTTGGAACTCTGCTGACTACCCTCAACAACTCCCCTTCCTCCCTTAGAGCCTTTAGCATCAGACCAAGACAGCCTGTTCCCACCCTCATCCGCCAGTTCACCACCCAGTTCCCTACCCTGCTAGCATCTGAGCAGCACAAATTCCCCAGCAGACAGATGCACAGCAGCCCTTCATCAGTCTGTGGACCCATCCTCAATCACATCAACAGACTGCAGCACATGGTCCACACCTACCCCACCATCTCTACAGCTGACAGGCCCACCCTCCAGTGGGCCATCTGCCTGCAAGCAGCCATGGTCCAAGCACATGCAAGAGTCCTGATCACCTGGCCCAAGATGCTCATGCATCACATCAGCTGTGTGTACCCTGGAGGCAAAGTAATCTGTGTCAACAACCTCAGCATGCACTGGAACCCAATGGATTTTTCGTTCATCAACATGCTGGACACCCCTAGAATGTCTAAGAGGTCCTTTTCCACTCTCCTAGGAAAAATCCACCAGCAGCTGGAGCTTGATGGTTACCCAGCATCTGGCACCTAAATATGCTCCTCTAGTTTCTTGCCCTCTGATGTTTTAGCCATGAACACTCTAGGATTAAATTGTGTACTGCTTTTTGTACTGGTGTCTTGTACTGCCTCATGTACTGATACCCATTTTTATTTAGATTCCCTCATGGTTACTGCAATATGCCTGCAACACTCTAATTTAGGATGCTCCCAAATTATGGGGGGACTAGCACAGACATCTTGTCTAAACTTATTCTCTACCGGTAATTTCAAATCATACACTCTTCTAACCAAGTAACCAAGTAACCAAGTGAGCTTGCAACCCCGTAGCTACTTTTCTCCCTTCCCAGCAGCATCACTGCTACTTAGCCTGCAGCCTATCTGCAGTTTCCTTCCAGCTTCCCAGCAGCATCACTGCCACTTAGCCTGCAGCCTATCTGCAGTTTCCTTCCAGCTTCCTGGCAGCTCCCCTGCAACCTAGCCTGCCGCCTATCTGCAGTTTCCTTCCAGCTTCCTAGCAGCCTCCCTGCAATCTAGCCTGCTGCCCCCTTGCAGTTTCCCTTCAAGGACAGCTACCCCAGTAGTTTGACATTACTTTAAAGACCCCTGCTAATGTGCCTTACCCCTTTGAATCCTGTCCTGAATAATTTATTATTTACAGTCCTTCATATCAGCCTTTAGCAGCCTCTCTTAAAGTTTTACCAGCCTTTACATTATTATTATTTCCTTATGCCCCTCAGTTAATTCCAGGGATTCTTGAAGCTCAAGAATACCTTGAATTGGGGGGGATGTTACTGTCCAATACGTCGGACACTGAGTCGGCATAATGCATACTGGGTCCTGGTGTCCCCAGGTCCCGAGTTGCCTGCCGCCAGGCCATAGGCTAGCTATGGCCTGCACGGGTTTGTAGGATCTCCCTGCCGACTCCCGTCTCCTATATTGTCGCACTTGTTGTGCACTTAACTATCTTCTCTTCAGTTAACTAGCGTGTAAATACAATAGCATTGAAACCTTTGGACAACTTCTTTCATTCCCGACGACTTTTCATTTATTTTCTGTTAAATTTCGCAACAGCATCCTGGACAGCCTTTCATCTCGTCCTAGAAGCTGACAGAAACTTATGCCCAGAACTGTCAAAATCTTGGGGCTTAGCCCAGTGGCTGGCTCAGGGAGCTGCCTAGCAGCTGCTGCTCGTAGCTGAAAAGAACAAGTGTGATTGCCTTGCACTATCTGAGTCCCCTCCCGTCACACAATGGGGCAGGTCTCTTTAGCCTATTTGGCTACCACTGGACTGTTAGAATACAATTAGAAGTGAACAGTGCCTTGAACTATCTGCAAGGCAATGTTCAAGGCAATGATATGAGTCATGCCTCATAATTATATTTAAGGGGGGGGGGGGGGGGCAGCCCTCCTCAAGTGTTTTACACAGGGTGACTTATACTCCTGCTTATGCCCATAATAACTCATTTTAGTTACACGAGAATCTGTTTTGAATTGGGAAATGTAAAAAATGATTAAACCATCCGCCATTGGTAACCTGAGCCAATTTATGGAGCACCCAAAATCTGTAACATCTGCCAACCTTAAAATCCGCCACGATTTTAGCCCCTTCTGGGTGCCTTCCGCCATCTCTATTTTCTGCCAACATATCATGCGCCTACGGTAGTGTGCTCCCTGGTTTCTGTGGGTATCGCACGGGGGGACTTTGAATTGGAAATGGCGAGCAACCCAGAGTTGGCTGAAAACCATGTACCAAGTCAAATTCAAATAGACAAGTCCTATGCAGCGTCGCAAGCGACGCGGAAAATTGACGGAGTGTGTAAGTAACGGAACGGAAGGTGGCAACAGAAATGGAGCTGACCGAAGCCAGTTAGTTATGAGACAGTTGGCTGACGTGTCAGGCTTCAATTTTTCGGACAGTCGGTCGGTCGCACAGACGGACAACGGGGTAACCCTGGGGGCTCCCGCCACCCAAAAGGGGGGTTCCCGCCAATCAAGCAGAGCATCCAAATTGCTGACTGGAGCTATATGACCAAGTTCAAGTTCAAATATTTAATCAAGAATCAAAGCTCTGGACTGATCGGTTGCCCAATGGCTGGGGCATGTGCACACACGCATCTGGTTTGCACTATTTCTTTCCTGTTCTTCTCATGGCAGACATTCAGGATTTAGGATTGCTTCAGGTCGTTTTCTTCTTTTCAGGTTGCGTTCCTGCTTTTGGTTATTTCCCCAGTCTCTTTCTGTCCTCCTTTTGGTCCCCTTCATCGGTATATTAATCAGTTTTTCTGATTCGTATTCTGATCTTGTTGTTCGCCACCCCCTTAGTTTGCTTCTCCTTCTTACAGCCAGCTCCATTAGCCAGCCACTCTAAGTGTGTCTTCTCAGACAGCTTTATGTCCGAGGCCAGGCTCGGTGGTGGAGCAAGATCGGCACTCAAAATAGGGTGAAGTACAGAGATTCCAGCTTCATTGGAGAGCCTGGTTGGTCAGGAACCAGGTGCATTAGCTAACTTGAATTTGGGCCCAATGACTGGGAAAGGAACTCTCCAAGAAACTGCTACGTGCAGCCTCAAAAAGAAACAGTGCTGTAGGACGCGCAAGGCTAATGCCCATGGCGCCACTTCTACATAAGCCTAAATACGCTTTCCTCTTAGGCATTCCTGGCACGTCATGTTTCAAACGCACAAGCCAGCTTTAGGCTTGGTCCAAGGTCGGGGAAGAGGAGCTGCCTAGAAGCTGCTGCAGGCAGCCCCCCCCCCCCCCCCCAAAAAATCATCATGATTCATGGCAGCGCTTTTTGAGCAGCAGCTTCTAGGCAGCTCCCTGAGCTAGCCACTCCAGGCATCCCAAATATTTCAGGAGTTCTGGAAAGCTAAAAGCGACAGCTTCTGGGTCCACTAGCTTGCTACAGGTTTGGCTGAAAAGCCAAGCAGGGGAGCTGCCCAGAAGCTGTTGCGCGTAGTCGAAAATAAAAGCCATGATTCATCTGTGATTCATGACCTTTTTTCTGCCCTTTTTTCCTTTTTCAGCGTTCAGACATGATCTCCTGGTAGTGCGGTTGGTGTCGGTTTATGTTGGTTGGTGTTGGTAGGACCTGTCCTGCCTCGTAATTGAGGCATCCTTCACTGGATGAATGCTCCTATTCCCCTCATCACCACCAGGGTACTACAAAGCGCGCACGGCAGCGCGATTTTGCACACACTTTTTGAGCCCCACTGCACGTTTCGCGCAGTTTTTTCAACCCCTGTGGGCACAGCACACAGTTTTTGCGTTTGTTGCACTGCAAAGCGCTGACCAATTTGACGTTTGTGCGCTTTAAGAGCTGACCAATTTGACAAAATGTGGTACCCTGATCACCCCCCTTCTCATTTTCAATCCCCTTCACCTATTATTCTCCTCATTCTCTTCCTCCAGGAAAGCCTCTCTATAACCTCTTTTCTGCACAAGCAGCCTTTATGCGTGATTTCCTGG
The DNA here is from genome assembly GCA_013435795.1 of Chlamydomonas sp. ICE-L. Classification (NCBI taxonomy): domain Eukaryota; kingdom Viridiplantae; phylum Chlorophyta; class Chlorophyceae; order Chlamydomonadales; family Chlamydomonadaceae; genus Chlamydomonas; species Chlamydomonas sp. ICE-L. Next base: position 1,244,613 of record JACBWV010000099.1, read on the forward strand.
TAACAATAAAAGCCTGCCTGTGCCCTGCCATAACAGTGATTCATGCCCTTTTATTTGCACAAGCAGCATTCATGCGTCATCTACTGGTTTCAATGAATGCCTGCCTGCGCCCCGCCATTACAGGGATTCATGCCTTTTCCTCTGCACAAGCAGCACTTGTGCGTCATCTCCTGGATTCAATGGATGCCTGATTATGCCCCGCCATAACAGTGATTCATGCCCTTTTCTCTGCACAAGCAGCATTCATGAGTCATCTCCTGGTTTCAATGAATGCCTGTCTATGCCCCGCCATAACAGTGATTCATGCCCTTTCCTCTGCACAAGCAGCATTCGTGCATTATCTTCTGGATTCAATGAAAGCCAGCCTGTACCCCGCCATAACAGAGATTCATGCCCTTTTCTCTGCAAAAGCAGCGTTTGTGCGTCATCTCCTGGTTTCGATGACTGCATGTCTATGCCCTTTTCTCTGCACAAGCAGCATTTGTGCGTGATCTCCTGGATTCAATAAAAGCCTGCCTGTGGCCTGCCTCTACTGGCAGTCCCACACTAAGCACGACTACGATGATAGCAATGAGGAATTCGAGGCTGAGGCTGAGGCGGTCATAGCGTGCAAATAATAGGGCACAGGCCACGCCACGCTGTACAATTAAGGGTCCCAGTCGCATCTGCAGGCAAGGGGTGGATGGGTGGTTAGGTGGGTGAAGAAGGGGCAAGCAATGGGTGGATAGGTGGGTGCAGAAGGGGCAAGCAGTGGGTGGTTAGGTGGTTAGGTGGGTGCAGAAGGGGCAAGCAATGGGTGGTTAAGTGGGTGAAGAAGGGGCAAGCAATGGGTGGATGGGTGGTTAGGTGGGTGCAGAAGGGGCAAGCAGTGAATGGTTAGGTGGGTGAAGTTGAGGCAAGGAATGGGTGGTTAGGTGGTTAGGTGGGTGCATAAGGGGCAATCAATGGGTGGTTAAGTGGGTGAAGAAGGGGCAAGCAATGGGTGGATGGGTGGATAGGTGGGTGCAGAAGGGGCAAGCAGTGGGTGGTTAGGTGGTTAAGTGGGTGCAGAAAAGGCAAGCAATGGGTGGTTAGGTGTGTGCAGAAGAGGCAAGCAGTGGGTGGTTAGGTGGGTAAAGAAGAGGCAAGGAATGGGTGGCTGGGTGGTTAGGGGGTTAGGTGGGTGAAGAAGAGGCAAGGAATGGGTGGATGGGTGGTTAGGTAGGTGCAGAAGGGGAAAGCAATGGGTGGTAAGGTGGGTGAAGAAGGGGCAAGCAATGTTTTGTTTTGTGGGTGAAGAAGGGGCAAGCGATGGGTGGTTCCGTGGGTAAAAAAGGGGCCGGCGCAAACCAGGATGGACAAGTGGAAGGCAGCCAGAGGAGTAGGTGGGGGATGGATACCTGAGTGCAAAAGGGGCAGGTGGATGGTTAAGTGGGTGCATAAGGGGCAAACAATGGGTTGATGGGTGGTTAGGTGGGTGAAGTAGGGGCGGGCGGGTGGTTAAGTAGTTAGGTGGGTGCATAAGGGGCAAACAATGGGTTGATGGGTGGTTAGGTGGGTGAAGAAGGGGCGGGCGGGGTGGTTAAGTAGTTAGGTGGGTGCATAAGGGGCAAGCAATGGGTGGATGGGTGGTTAGGTGGGTGAAGAAGGGGCGGGCGGGTGGTTAAGTAGTTAGGTGGGTGCATAAGGGGCAAGCAATGGGTGGATGGGTGGTTAGGTGGGTGCAGAAGGGGCAAGCAGTGGGTGGTTAGGCGGGTGAAGAAGAGCAAGGAATGGGTGGATGTGGTGGTTAGGTGGTTAAGTGGGTGCAGAAGGGGTAAGCAATGGGTGGTTAAGTGGGTGAAGAAGGGGCAAGTAATGGGTGGTTAGGTGGTTAGGTGGGTGCGGATGGGGAAAGCAATGGGTGGTTAGGTGGGTGCAGAAGGGGCAAGCAGTGGGTGGTTAGGTGGGTGCAGAAGGGGCAAGGAATTGGTGGATGGGTGGTTAGGTGGGTGAAGAAGAGGCAAGGAATGGGCGGTTAGGTGGTTAGGTGGGTGCAGAAGGGGCAAGCAATGGGTGGTTAGGTGGGTGCAGAAGGGGCAAGCAGTGGGTGGTTAGGTGGTTAAGTGGGTGCAGAAAAGGCAAGCAATGGGTGGTTAGGTGTGTGCAGAAGAGGCAAGCAGTGGGTGGTTAGGTGGGTAAAGAAGAGGCAAGGAATGGGTGGCTGGGTGGTTAGGGGGTTAGGTGGGTGAAGAAGAGGCAAGGAATGGGTGGATGGGTGGTTAGGTAGGTGCAGAAGGGGAAAGCAATGGGTGGTAAGGTGGGTGAAGAAGGGGCAAGCAATGTTTTGTTTTGTGGGTGAAGAAGGGGCAAGCGATGGGTGGTTCCGTGGGTAAAAAAGGGGCCGGCGCAAACCAGGATGGACAAGTGGAAGGCAGCCAGAGGAGTAGGTGGGGATGGATACCTGAGTGCAAAAGGGGCAGGTGGATGGTTAAGTGGGTGCATAAGGGGCAAACAATGGGTTGATGGGTGGTTAGGTGGGTGAAGTAGGGGCGGGCGGGTGGTTAAGTAGTTAGGTGGGTGCATAAGGGGCAAACAATGGGTTGATGGGTGGTTAGGTGGGTGAAGAAGGGGCGGGCGGGTGGTTAAGTAGTTAGGTGGGTGCATAAGGGGCAAGCAATGGGTGGATGGGTGGTTAGGTGGGTGAAGAAGGGGCGGGCGGGTGGTTAAGTAGTTAGGTGGGTGCATAAGGGGCAAGCAATGGGTGGATGGGTGGTTAGGTGGGTGCAGAAGGGGCAAGCAGTGGGTGGTTAGGCGGGTGAAGAAGAGGCAAGGAATGGGTGGATGGGTGGTTAGGTGGTTAGGTGGGTGCAGAAGGGGTAAGCAATGGGTGGTTAAGTGGGTGAAGAAGGGGCAAGTAATGGGTGGTTAGGTGGTTAGGTGGGTGCGGATGGGGAAAGCAATGGGTGGTTAGGTGGGTGCAGAAGGGGCAAGCAGTGGGTGGTTAGGTGGGTAAAGAAGAGGCAAGGAATTGGTGGATGGGTGGTTAGGTGGGTGAAGAAGAGGCAAGGAATGGGCGGTTAGGTGGTTAGGTGGGTGCAGAAGGGGCAAGCAATGGGTGGTTAGGTGGGTGCAGAAGGGGCAAGCAGTGGGTGGTTAGGTGGTTAAGTGGGTGCAGAAAAGGCAAGCAATGGGTGGTTAGGTGTGTGCAGAAGAGGCAAGCAGTGGGTGGTTAGGTGGGTAAAGAAGAGGCAAGGAATGGGTGGCTGGGTGGTTAGGGGGTTAGGTGGGTGAAGAAGAGGCAAGGAATGGGTGGATGGGTGGTTAGGTAGGTGCAGAAGGGGAAAGCAATGGGTGGTAAGGTGGGTGAAGAAGGGGCAAGCAATGTTTTGTTTTGTGGGTGAAGAAGGGGCAAGCGATGGGTGGTTCCGTGGGTAAAAAAGGGGGCCGGAGCAAACCAGATGGACCAAGTGGAAGGCAGCCAGAGGAGTAGGTGGGGGATGGATACCTGGGTGCAAAGGGGCAGGTGGGTGGTTAAGTGGGTGCATAAGGGGCAAACAATGGTTGATGGGGTGGTTAGGTGGGTGAGTAGGGGCGGGCGGGTGGTTAAGTAGTTAGGTGGGTGCATAAGGGGCAAACAATGGGTTGATGGGTGGTTAGGTGGGTAAAGAAGGGGGCGGGGCGGTGGTTAAGTAGTTAGGTGGGTGGCATAAGGGGCAAGCATGGGTGGATGGGTGGTTAGGTGGGTGAAGAAGGGGGCGGGCGGGTGGTTAAGTAGTTAGGTGGTGCATAAGGGGCAAGCAATGGGTGTATGGGTGGTTAGGTGGGTGCAGAAGGGGCAGGCGCACACCAGGATGGATGGGTGAAAGGCAGCCAGCGGAGTGGGTGGGAATGGATGCATGGTACTGTTACTTTTCGGTGCAGCACGTAGCATCTTCTTGGCGGCTCCCTTCAGGCTCTGCTTCTTAGCCTTTATTAGTTATGCAACCCTTCCTTGTAAGCCCTATATTAGGAATATAAGCGCTGCTTCCTAACCCACCATATGAGGTATATAAGAAATGCTACTGAGCCCTTGGCGTACTCCTTCTTACCAGTGTTTCATTCTTCGACGACACGTCGTTATTCCGTAGAATGCTACACCCCCGGACCCCCCGATATCGGGACGCGCTGCCCCCCGACCCCCCCCGGCTCTGCGCTTCGCACTCCGCCATGCTTTGGCTACGCAACTATCCTGAAATCAGGGTTGAGTAGCCCAAGTAGCTACTCAACTTGGACTACAGAAATCGGAAATAAAAAACACTGCTGCTTACCATGCATATGCATTCTTACAAACAAACCTTCATTCATTATCTTAAACCGTACCCAGGAGGAGCCCAGGCCTCCAAATGATCAGTGAGGCCGATTTTTCTTCTGACAATGGGGCTAGAATGGCATGATTCATGGCGATGTTTTGAGCTATTTTTCAGGCCATTCTGAAACCATATCGGTACTGATTTTCAGCTGAATGCTTG